>JASDQU010738213.1:76430-94718 GCA_032191745.1 Picea mariana | reverse complement strand
AAGGAAGTCACAAGTGGAGGCAGTAGGAAATGGGGTGTGGAGAATTACTCTAGTGAGAGCATCATGGGGTGGTATATATAGAGTGAATATGGTGGGGAATATGAGAGAAATAAATATTTGATAGAGGGGATGGCTTGGAGAGAAAGTAGAAAGTGGTGACGAACAGTGACTCATGGGACTATCGATATAAAAAATACATTATATAGGTGATGTGTGTTGGAGAATGTGGTGGTATGACTGAGTGCTTACTCATGGCATGTGTGAGCTACCAAAATTGTATTCCTTTCCCTTTCAATGAACATAATCACAAGGAAACTCCTCCTAAGCCCACCTGACTTTTCAGACCAAACTCGGACCTTGTACTTATTACAAAGTATCATCTTGATTTGGAAATCCAGAAAACCTACACCAATTTTTAATCTATCGAGTCCACCTGTGTGACTGAAGTGAATATTGTGTTGTCCAAAATGAAATTATGTCAACTATGAGATGTGCTACCTGTTGTACAACATACCCTAAACCTATTCTACCCACATTCTAAATAGGGACAAGGAGTTAAATGATGACTGACCCCTATGAACCATGGTACACCTTCAACTTGTTGCCATTAATGAGTCCCTTGAGTGGTTATCCTTGTAAGGTTTCCTTCTTGGAGGTACTTTATTCACTGATGTAGTCTATCCAGAAAGGCCCCAACCAGCACATGCATAGCTTTCCAGAATGGTGTAAATATTTGTTGTCATATAATAATACTAAAGATATAGGATGGAGAATTTTTGGGCATATGCTATAGTTGTGCCATGCCTTATGCATTTCCTTTTTGACCACTTGGTTGAGATGGACCATCATTCTATCTTCCTCTAGTTTCATTAGCTCGTCCAACCTATGCTAAAGATACTGATCATTAATTATCTGGGTTTCAAGGGTGACCCAGAGGCTAGGAACAACAAATTCTAGAGACATGACCACTTCTTTTCCATATGCGAGTTTGAATGGATTTTTTTTTGTCAACCTTTTGCATGTTGTTCAATAATCCCATAACATTGCATGGATGTGTTGATCCTATTCATCATGCTTCATATTACAAACTTTTATTAGAGCATGTATTAAAATCCTCAATTATACCATTGGCTTGAGGGTGATAAGGGGTTCTCTTCTGGTGATGGATTATGAACTCTTGTGTGAGTTGTTGAATGGTTTCATTCAAAAAATGTGACCACTAGTTAGTCATCATCACCCTTGAACAACCGAATTAAGTGATGACATTCTCAAAAATTAAGCGCGATGGTGATTTTGATGTACAATCTTTGACTGACATTGTTTCATCCCACCTCGTGAGGTATTGAGTCTCAGTAATAATGTAGTGTGCCCCTATGTGATGCACAAGAGGATTGATGGGTCTAACAAAATATATTTTGGATTTGTAGAAGGGCTCAAATGCGGTCATAGGGAATAGCGAAAGATAATATATTCAGTAGGTATTTCAAACACATTGGCATACATCACAGTGCTTGCAATAGTATTTAGCATATGTAAAGAGAGAGGGTCATCAAAGTTCTGCATGCACAACCTTGCAGGTGGTAGCCTTACCTAAATTGTGGCCCTAGTGATAGCTTCATGTTCCTCATACAATATCGAGTCTCGTTCTTGTTCTAGAGAACAACAATGTATGATGCCATCCACACACAACTTATACAATTGTCTAGAAATCAAATGATAATCGACACTTTGGGTCACTATTTGACGAAGATGCACCAGAGTATACCCAGTTGGAGCCGGGCCAGTGATGAGAAATTCTGTGATTTCGGCCAATTGATCAAGAACAATTTGGACCCAAAAGAGTTCTGTGTTGGGGAGATCATCATCAAGGCTCGTAGCAGCTTCCCCAATATGAATCTACGACAAATGATCTATTCGAACATTATGTTTATTAGGGTTAATGGCATCTTTGAAGTCAAATTATTGAAAAAGAAACAACCAACGACAAATTATTCCACCCAACATAGACTTGTTGACCAAATAATTTAGCATGGAGTGATTAGTGAAGAATTTGAAAGTCGACCCCAACAAGTAATGGTGAAATATTTTTAAATCATATACCATGTCCAGGCCCTCGCGCTCAGTTGTCGTATAATTTTTTTCTGGAATCAGATAACTTTCTACTAGCAAAATATACTGAGTGATCAATGTTGGCTTTCCCTATCTATGCAAGAATGGTGCTTAGCACAATAGATGAAGCATCAACGTGGACATGGAAGAGATTTGATCAATCAGGAAAAAATATAATGGGCTTGTTGGCATTTCGGTGTCCACTCATACTTATAATCCTTATGCAACACCTTTTCCAATGGAGCTGAAATTTGGGAATAATTTTGGATGAACCGTCGGTAGTATCCTATATGAACCTATCTAGTGGAACCGATCCAACATTAACTGAAGATCTTACATGTGTTACTTTAAAAAACTGAACACAGTCCAATAATCCAAGTATACTTCAAGAAACGTGTGGATACAATCCTTTAAGGCTGCGACCACTATTCGAGAAAAAAATACAGGGGAATTATTCAATCCAAAGGGAATGATTGTGTACACAAATGATCCCTATTTATTTGCAAAGTGGTTTTTTCCTAATCCTCCACTGTGATCTGAACCTAATGATATCCATAGAAACCATCTATGAAGCAGTAGGCTTCTCGACTGCCAACATTTTCTATCATCTCATCTATGAAGGGTGTCGGGAAAGGGTCATGGATGCAGGATGCATTGAGACTCCTCATATTGACACAGATTTGAATATCCTTGGTCTTTTTGGGTTGCACCACCATAGGACTAATCCATTCAAACTCCTCTATAGGGAAAATTATCCCCACATCCAACATTCGATCTAGTTCTTTGTGCACCTTTTCCGTATACTTGGTATTTAATCAATAAGTCCTCATCTTAACCAATTTTTCATCTGGTTTGAGTTGAATATTCATGGCTCCCAATGATCCTACAATGCCTTTCATCTCAGAAACGATCTAAGGAAACAAGTCCTCATATTCCTTAAATATCTCAACAACTTGAATAACCATCTCCTTTTCCCAATAATCTCCAATTATGTCCATCTTGGGTGCTTCTTTTTTATTAATTGGGTTGGTTTTCATTGATTTTAACCCTTGAATAAATTCCAGTAGAAAATTTCGGTAGCACAAAGGTTTGGGTAATGGACCCAAGTTTGTTTGATGGATAATGGTATGATTTTGATATATTTGAAGGTAAGACTATTCTATATGGATAGTACATGTCATGCCTTTTCTGGTGGTATGTGGAATGTCACATAACTCCTCACAGTTAGAGAGTTATGGTCATGTGAAGTTGGAGAACCCTCATGAGTCTCTAGAAGCCCCAAAAGGGCAAAGTAGTCAAAGTGTTTGCAAAGAAGAAATTATTTAAATAATAAAGTGAAGTGATGAGTGTACTATAAGTCAATGAGGATGCAAAATAAATTATTTAAATAATAAAGTTAATGGAAAACTTACTAATTATGGAAAGTGTTTAAGTTAAGTGGACAAGTGGTTATAAGTGGGTTAACCCTAAAATAAGGAAAGTGGTTTAAGAGCTTTTAGAAGGTAAATAATAAAGTGAAGTGATAAGTGTACTATAAATCAAAGTGGATACAAAATAAATTATTTGAAGAATAAAATTAATGGATAAATTACTAAGTGGACAAGTGGTTAGAAGTGGGTTAGCCCTAAAATAAGGAAAGTGGTTTGAGATGGTTAGAAGGTAACCCCTTGAGGAAGCTACATAAAAGTATAAAGGAGAGGCAAGGGTCTTTCATTTTAATCACACTTGAGAATATTGAATATCTAAAAGTCACTAAGGTAACCAAATGATATATAAGGCAAATTTCAGAGGGAAGGTGAAGTAAAGAAGGCTGAAATTCAAGGGAGGATAAATTATTTTGATGATGGTTTCTAAGGTATGTTATTTACAGGTCATCTCACCATTTTCACAATAATTTTTTTCTAGAATGATTCAAACTATGAAATTGGGAGGTCGTTGAGGAAACATATCCAAGTAATTGTGATAAAAATTTCAGCTTGTGGGTCTTTTTACTTTTGGAGTTACACTCTGCGGAAAATAGGGTTTGTGGCTAGTCTTGAAACTAGTCTAAAACAGGTATTTCGAGTAAAAACATCATAAATTATTCATAACAGATCAAAATTCAGTAAAACCAAATGTATTGGTTAGAGTATAGTCTTTAGTGTTATTTTTACGATTTTCATATCCATACAACACAAATTCTATGTGGGGCACTCTACAGTTCACTCTCTAAAATAAGCCAGAATTCAACAAGGTATGTCATTTTTGCTATAAATCCTTTTCTGAGAGGTTCCAAGTAGTGAAATCTGGAGGAATTGTATAAACGACACTGAATAACATTGTGTACCATTTTTAAATCTTTATTCATTATAGGTACATAGTTATGATTATTGCAACATAGGGTTGTTGACTAATCCAAAATTAGTCATGTGAGACTAAAGTAAATTTTGATGAAAATTTTAGTCTCTTGTTGTTAAAGTTAAGGAAGGTTTTCAGGTATTTAACCATATACACCAGGTTTGTTACAGAGTTACAAATCATATTTGTATGATGAAATTGATGAGGGATTTTGGTTGAGGTACATGTTGGGTACATGGTTGAGACAAGTAGTTGATGAGTTGGCACATACATGATGTGTATAGTTGATGGTGTTGGTACATCTTGATGAATCATAGTTTATGTGTATTTGATGCATGACTGGTACATATTTTGTGCATGGTTGATGCACTCATTGATGGTATAGTTTGAGGTATAGGTTGGTGCATGGTTGATGCACTTGTTTATGGTACAGGTTGATTACAAGTTGTTTGTTACAGGTTGGTTCATGGTTGATGCACTTGTTTATGGTACAGGTTGATTATAGGTTGATTGGTATAGGTTTACAATAGTATATATCACAGTTATAGCATGAAAGTGATTCCATCATTCTAATTATATTTTAGGGTGATTGGACGGGGTAAGGATAGATGGTTATAGTCACATTCCAGTTGTATCTGGAGAACATAGGGCATTTTAGCCTCCTTCTGGTTGTAGCCAGAGAATTGGGGAGTTGGAGCTTCCCTTAGGTTGTAGCCTGAGAAACTAGGGGGTTGGAGCCTCCTTCCAGTTGTAGCTGGAAAACAAAGGAAGTTGGTTCTTCCAATGAATGTAATACTTAAAGACATATAAGAAAAAGAATAATGTGGTTTTCTCCCTCTTTGGGTTTCCACATAAAAACACTGGTGTACTATGTATGTGTATGATTTCTCATTTGTTCATTGTTTATTTACTATGCAACTATTGGATGATAATTGTACATTGATATAACACTTGCATTTTGTTGTTAAAATGGATTGAATTTCTCTATTACCGATTCAACCCCCCTCTCAGTAATACAAAAATTGGTATCAGAGTTGGTTCCTTCAGGAAACATTTTAACCACTGGAAGGAGATCATGGATTATTCTGAGAATGGAGTACCAATGTTTAATGGTCAAAATGGGTTAAAGTATGAGATATGGAGCAAAAGAAAGAAAGTATTTTTACAGAAATAGGGCCATTATACTTGTCTATCCATCGTTACAGGATATGATAGTTCAAAAAGGGAAAAGACTGCAACCAAGAAGAAATTGAAGAAGAATAAAAAAATAGCAATGGATTTCATCTAGAAAGGATTACCTAATCAAGTAAGTGAAAAGGTTGTTAAATGTTCATTAGCCAAAGAACTTTGGGATAAGTTACATGACATATATTCTTCACCCATCGCAGATTTAGAAGATGCAGATACATATCAAGAAGAATTGTGTTCACCATGTCAAACAGATTCAGAAGATAAAGAGTAAATAATCACCAAAAGTATGTTGTTTTTCTTTAATTGTGAAAAATGTGGACATCTTGAAATAGAAAGCCATGAAGGAAATGAGACATAAAAGCTAATTGAAAAGGAAGACAATTGTGAAGGAGAATTGATTAGTGCTTTAGATGAACTAATAGAAGAAAACAAGTCACTCAAGAAAGAATTGATGAAACAAAAGGAAAGTGTTCACATTTTTTAAGAATCCCAACAAGTCATCAAGAACTTAAGAAATCAACTAGAAGAAGCTAGAAAGAACGAAGAAAATATTGAATATCAAAAGCAGTATTTGGACGCCAACATAACAACACAGAAGGAAGAAGTGGAAATGAGACAAAAGATATTGAGATATCATCTTAAGGAAAGAGACAATGATCTAAACCAGCTTGAGGCAGATTTTGGTCAAGGAGAGAAAGGACTTGAAGAAGAAATAATCACATTAAAAATCCAGCTTGAAGAAGCGAAAAAAAAAAGAAAAAGTCATGAAGTCTCAGATAATGAAGAAAGAAGAAGAGGTTGATAAGCTTGAACAAGAAGTTGTCACATTGAAAAGTAAAATCGTTAATCTTAACAAGAATGTTGAAGAGAAAAAAACATCCACATTAGATATAGAGAATGAAGAGAAGCACTCTAGGTTGCTAGAAAAGAAGAATGAAGAAAACAGAAAGAGGCATGCATAAGTACTTAAAGGAAGGAATCATGGTCAACCAAAATCTAAGAAAACTATTGAAGATACATATTCAAGAAGACCATCCATGTTCAATCCACAAAGAAGCTTCAATCATGATCATGATTAGTTAAGGCATAAATTTAGAAGGACTACACCACAAAGAAGATCATTCACTCCCAGGTATGCAAATTTATTTTATGGTCATTGTTTTTATCGTACTAATTTTGGACATAAGGTTGCAGATTGCAAGGATTATAAAAGAAATGTTCAAGCAAGAAGTGTATATGTGGCCCCACGTAACATTGAATGTTACAAATCTCATAACTATGGACACATATCTAGTGATTGTAGAAGCATGATCGATACTTCGATGAAAGAGAACACTGATATCAAATATAATACAATTTGGATAAGAAAACACGAAGAACAAGTGAACAAAGACAAGGACCCAGAGATCGCAAGATTGGCAATAAAACGAGATGAAGAAAATTCTAGAGAGAAAAACAAAGATGTCAGATATAGAAAGGTTTAGAAAATAAATGAAAGAAAAGAAGGACAGGTAATTAAGGAATAGGTTCAAGAGATTGTACTTTCAGGTATTGTAGTGAAATATGAACCCACATACAGAAATAAATAACTCAGAGCTCAAAGAGATGATGAATCTACCAATGAAGATGATGATGAATACACATCATAGCACGAATTGTTCCAACCCATCCTGCTTAGAGACTCCCAGGTAATATGAATATTAGACAGGAGGAGTCTATGTGATAGCTATGATATACCAAAGAAGCATCCTTTGAGTAGCTTGCAGAGTTTGAGTAGACAGATCTAGAGCAGTTAGTTAGCAGAAGTACAAGACTAATCAATTATAGTAGTGAAGAATTCATGATAGTATAGTGATAAATGGGTCAAAATTATGGACAATTGTACAGTTGAGTATTGGACAGTATGGACAGAGATGGATTCATAAGAACACTTGGAAATTTTATACAAATATATGACAGTGGACGAGAGAATGGATTCATATATTGGTTCAGAGAGTGGTTCAGAGACAAAGAAACATTATGGATGTTAATTACATAGTAAATGGATCAAACAATGCTAATGGATTCCAAATTGGCAGATATTTTTTGGACACATGCAGTGCATACAACAGTTCACATTCAAAATAGAGTAATTCTCAGAAACAATAATGAAAAAACTCCCTACAAGCTATGGAAAGAAAGACCAACAAATGTGAAACACTTCAGAGTATTTGGAAGGAAATGCTACATCAAGAAAGAAGATGGCAGAATGGGAAACTTTGACTCTTGTGTGGACAAAGAAGTACTTGTTGGTTACTCAAGTACAAGGAAAGCATACAAGTGTTACAATGTGAGGTTGAACAAAGTTGTGGAAAACATCAATGTAACAATTGATGAAATAGGTAGAAGAGAATTAAAGAAAGAATAAAATGAATCAATGGAACAAATTTACGAAGAAGAAGAAGAAGAAAAAGAATTAAAAGGGGAAGATGAAGAGGATCAGACAAAAGTAGAAGAGCAATTTCAGCAAGTGCCTCCAAAGACACCTAGCAAACGAGTATAGAAGAATCACCCCTCAGATCAGATTATCAGAAACACATATGCATGAGTTGAGAATAGAAGACAAACCATTCACTAGAACAAACACACCTAGCACTCTCATCTACGATTGAACCAAATATTTTTGAAGAGGCCAGTAAGGATGAATTTTGGAATAAGGCCATGGATGAAGAATTGGATCAAATAGAGAAAAATGACACTTGAGAATTGGTTCCAAGACCAAAGAACAAGAATGTGATTGGCACAAAGTGGGTATTCAGAAATAAATTGAATGAAGATGGACAGGTTACAAGGAAGAAACCTAGATTGGTATGTAAAGGATACAAATACGTTGAAGGAATTGACTTTGAAGAGACGGTTGCCCCAGTTGCCAGAATGCAATAAATCCAATTGCTTTTAGCTTATGAATGCTCCAAGAATATTAAAGTGTATCATATGGACGTGAAATCAACTTTTTTGAATGGGGAACTTGAAGAAGAAGTCTACATCAAACAACTAGAAGGATTTTAGTTGTCAGAGAATGCAGATTACATGTGCAAATTGAAGAAGACCTTTTATGGTATAAAATAGGCTCCTAGAGCATGGTAATCTAGACTGGATAAATATCTACAACAGACACAGTTCAGAAAAGGAAGTGCAGACAACAAACTCTACATCAAGGTAACCCAAGATAGTATTTTATTAATTGAAGTTTATGCTGATGATATTATTTTTGGAAGCAATGATGACATGTTAAGTCAGAAATTTGCAAAGGATATGCATAATGAATTTGAAATGTCATTACTCGAAGAACTATCCTTCTTTTTGGGTCTTCATATATGTCAAAGAAACCAAGGAATTTTTATTTCTCAAACTAAGTATATCCGAGAAATGATAAAGAGGTTTAGAATGGAATATTGCAAACTATTTACCACTCCTATGCAAACCAGTTGCAAGTTGAGCAAATATGATGATTCAAAGTCTACAGACCAGAGGAAATACAGGCCAATGATTGGTAGCTTACTATATGTGACAACACCCAGACCAAATGTAATGAAGGTAGTTGGATAGGTGGCACGATTTCAGGAAGCACCAAAGGAATCACATGTATTAGCAGTAAAGAGGATTTTCAGATATCTCAAGGGAACAAAAGAGTTTGGATTATGGTATTCAAAAGGAAAGGATCTATCACTTATTTCCTACATAGATGTAGATTGGGAAGGTTGCATTGATGACGAATGAAGCACCAGTGGAGAAACATTCTACTTGTGTGACTTTTTAGTATCATGGCTAAGAAAGAAGCAATCATCAGTATCCTTAACTAGAGCTGAAGCAAAGTATATTGCAGCATCAACATGTTGTACATAGGTTCTCTAGATGAAACAAACTCTAAAAAATATATAGGTTGAGTAAGATGAGCCCATTCCAATCTATTGTGATAATACAAGTGCCATTAGTATCTCAAAGAACCCAGTGATGCACTCCAAGACGAAGCACATTCCAATCAAGTATCACTTTCTACGGGAACAAGTTGTAGAGAAGAACATCAGAGTTGGATATGTGGGCACAAAATAAAAAGTGGCGGACATCTTTACAAAATATCTTCCATGGGAATCCTTTGAGTATCTTCACCAGCAACTCAAAGTAATTTATACTCCAAAATGAATTATTTTGAATGCTTATCTTATATGTCTTATATTTACACGAGGAAGCACCATAAAGAGGAAAGTTCAATTTGGGAGATCTATTTCAAGAAGAGTTGAGTCAAGGGGAGTATCCCCAAGGACAGTTTAGTTAGGGGGAGCAACCTCAGATGGAAAGATACATTTTCCATTGATGACAAAGGGGGAGAGATTTATCAGATGAAGAGCATAGAGGCATGGTTCCAAGAGGAGAGATGGTCACAGGGGGAGCATGAGTGATATGACTTCAATATTGCATCATAGTGTTTTCATAAATGCCAAAGGGGGAGATTGTTGATTAATTGGGTTGATTTTAATTGATGTCAACCTTTGAAGAAAGTTCAGTAGTGAATTTCAGTAGCACAAAGGTTTGGGTAATGGACCCAAGTTTGCTTGATGGATAATGGTATGAGTTTTGATATATTTTTAGGTAAGACTATTCTAGATGGATAGTACATGTCATTCCATTTCTAGTGGTATGTGGAATATCACATAATTCCTCACGGTTAGATATTTATGGCCATGTGAAGTTTAAGAACCCTCACGAGTCATCTAGAAGCCCCAAAAGGTCAAAGTAGTCAAAGTGTTTGCAAAGAACAAATTATTTAAATAATAAAGTGAAGTTATGAGTGTACTATAAGTCAAAGAGAATGCAAAAAAAATTATTTAAATAATAAAGTTAATGGAGAATTTACTAACTATGGAAAGTGGTTAAGTTAAGTGGACAAGTGGTTATAAGTGGTTTAGCCCTAAAATAAGGAAAGTGGCTTAAGAGCTTTTAGAAGTTAAATAATAAAGTGAAGTGATGAGTGTACTATAAGTCAAAGTGGATACACATAAATTATTTAAAGAATAAAGTTAATGGAGAAATTAATAAGTGCACAAGTGGCTAGAAGTGGGTTAGCCCTAAAATAAGGAAAGTGGTTTAACATGGTTAGAAGGTAACCCCTTGAGGAAGCTACATAAAAGTATAAATAAGAGGCAAGGGTCTCTCATTTTAATCATACTTGAGCATTTTGAATATCTAAAAGTGACTGAGGTAACCAAAGTATATCTAAAGAGAATTTTAGAGGGAAGTTGAAGTAAAGAAGATCGAAATTCAAGGGAGGATAAATTATTTTGATGATTCTTTCTAAGGTGTGTTATTTACAGCTCATATCACCATTTTCGCAATAATTTTTTTTATAGAATGATTCAGACCGTCAAATTGGGAGGTCGTTGAGGAAACATATCCAAGTAGATGTGATAAAAATTTAATCTTGTGCGTTTTTTTATTTTTTGAGTTACACTCCGTGGAAAATAGGGTTTATGGTCAGTCCTGAAACTAGTCTAAAACAGGTGTTTCGGGTAAAAACGTCATAAATTATTCATAACATATCCAAATTCAGCAAGACCAAATGTATTGGTTAGATTACAGTCTGTAGTAATATGTGTACCATTTTCAAATCCAGAAAACAAATATTCCTTGCGAGGAATGCTCTACAAGTTCTCTCTCTAGAATAAGCCATAATTCAACAAGGTATGTCATTTTTGCTATAACTCTTTTTTCTGAGAGGTTCCAAGTAGTGAAATATGGAGGAATTGCATAAATGAAACTGAATAACATTGTGAACCATTTTCATATCTTTATTCATTAGAGGTGCATAGTTATGATTATTGCAAGTTAGGGTTGTTGATTAATCCAAAATTAGTCATGCGAGACTAAAGTAAAGTTTGATGAAAATGCTAGTCTCTTGTTGTTAAAGTTAAGGAAGGTTTGCAGGTATGTGATCATATACACTAGACCTGCTACAAAGTTACAAATCATATTTTGATTATGAAATTGATGAGTTATTTTGGTTGAGGTACATGTCGGGTACATGGTTGAGACAAATAGTTGATGAGTTGGCACATACATGAGGTGTATAGTTGATGATGTTGGTACATCTTAATGAGTCATAGTTTATTTGTATTTGATGCATGATAGGTACATATTTGGTGCATGGTTGATGCACTCATTTATGGTACAAGTTGAGGTACAGGTCGATGCATGGTTGATGCCCTTGTTTATGGTGTAGATTGATTACAGGTTGTTTCATGGTTGATGCACTTGTTTATGGTATAGGTTGATTATAGGTTGATTGGTATAGGTTTACAATAATATATCTCATAGTGATAGTGTGACAGTGGTTCCATCATTCTTCTTATATTTCATGGTGGTTGGACAAGGAAAGGACAGGTGGTTGTAGCCACCTTCCAGTTGTAGGCGAAGAACATAGGGGGTTGTAGCCTCCTTCTGGTTGTAGCCAGAGAATTGGGGAGTTAGAGATTCCCTCAGGTTGTATCCTAAGAAACTAAGGGGTTGGAGCCTCCTTCCAGTTGCAGCTAGAAAACAAAGGAAGTTGGTGCTTCCAAATGTAATTCTTAAAGACATATAAGAAAAAGCATTATGTGGTTTTCTCTCGCTTTGGGTTTCCACGTAAAAACATTGGTGTATTGTGTATGTGCATGATTGCTCATTTTTTCATTGTTTATTTACTCTAAAACTATTGGATGATAATGCTACATTGATATAACACTTTCATTTTGTGGTTAAAAAGGATTGAATTGATTTGTTATTGATTCACCCCCTCTCTCAGTAATCCAACACTTCTTGAATGCCAATATTATTTTTCTTGGTTTTGGTCGAGCCATTATAGTTAGACACAACCATCTCTTCCACCTTACCCTTTAGTGAAAACTCTCCCTCTGACTCTTTGATCTGGATATTATGGGATTCGTCATCATCAATATTGTTAGCATCGATCTTCCAACGATGTACTGTTTCTTTAATTTTTTCCACTGGATGATGATACAAACATACCACCTTGGGTGTGGATTATTTTGTCTCTCAATGGGAAAAAAAATCCTTAATCCAGTGGATTTCCTCTCTTTTAGTTAGATATTTTGTTGTGAAGTTGAATGTTAAACGGAAATGGGAACTCATATGCATCCACACGATCGTTTTCCTCCTGAGTAAATCTTGGATGTAACAGCTTCTAGGGACCATGTCCATAGTATGGAAAAATCGATGTACCCATTGGATGYGAGGGATAATTTTAGAGGTCCAATACCTTTCAGAGAAATAAATATGTTCTTGAGGATCCTTATTCCCCTTGTATCGATTGTCTAGTTCAAAATCAATGATAGGATATAACTGAACCTTTATTAACTCAACTACCTATTCCCAATTTTGAGTATTCAGGTGGTGCTTCACCCACCATCGCGTAGGTGTCCCTTGAACCACTAAATCAATGGCCTGAAGCCTCTACTCCATGGGGATGGTTTTCTCCATCTAAATGAGAAATGTCTCCACTAGCCATGATCCATCAAACCACACAACATCACACAACTCAGACCCAATCCAATGCACTACTTTCTTTATCCTCACACATCTATGAGTGGAAAATGGAATCCTCAGAATATACCATGGCATAAGACTTGAGACTTCTCCATCTTAACTCTCTATCTGCAGTGAGTTTGATGTAGTCTTCCCAACGACCTATGATCTAATAAATATTTTTAATGTCTGAGCTCTAAAAATCCTCATCCACTGGCTCATTATACCTGTCACCTTCATATGGATCTAGGGGTGGGAATATGTTTTTCAAATGACATATTCCTCTTCTTCATGTTTAAAACTGTATTGTTATCAAAGGCCCAATCAATTCCAAGTAATACAGGATATGGATCAGATTCATCCATAATTTCTATGACCTCAAAGTCAACATTTATTTTTACTCCTTCTATCTTCCACCTACTCCAAACAACCCATTTGGTAGATCTTGTATTGATTGGTCAGGTGGATTTGGATTGGAAACCATACCAATTTTGGTTTACCCATGACCTCCCAAGATTTCTTTGGAAAAATATTCATGTCAGAACCCAGATCCAACATGACTCATTCCATGTCATAGCCACCAAGTTCTGTCATCATATTAAATTCTCAACCAATGTGATTTTGTTTGCTAACCTTACATATTTTTCTAGCAGCAAAAATAATATGGTTACCTCCACTCCTTGTTCCTTCATGCAAGTAGATAACATCTAAGTCTACTTATTTGCAACTTTTGGATCATTCAGTAGTCGTAAAAACCAACGCAAGAAATAAATTACTTGGTCTCCATATTCTTCCTTGCAACACAAGTCATGCAATACTTATACATGTGTTGTATGTTGTAATTCCTCCTGGTGCTCTTATTCATGTGGTTTCTGCTCAGCGCATCACAACTTAGTTAGTCTACGTGATTCTTCAATTAACCAGTGTTTTGTGTGCAGTTTTTCTTCGCACACACGAGCTTCCTCCAAAGATATTGACGTCACACACTACAATTCCTCACATGCGTGAGATTCATCCAACGACCTATGCATTGCCATCTGTACTTCTTCTTCAATCCAAGCCTCATTGATTGGCCTTTGAGTCATGCATTATAGTTCCTCACACACTCTTTCTTCTTCCAGTTCTTTTTGTGCATCACACAAGACTTTTTTTTTCTAGACAACATCAAACCTTGAAGGGAGATGAGGTGCCTTATTTATATTCCCATATGACTTATGATCAAACCCTTCACTATGATCAAAGTCTTCTCATGTATTCACTCTTCCTCGGGTTACTACCTAGACATATTCCTCCTCATTCTTCTTCTTATTCCTGCGCAACTCTTCATGCAACATGTTGCAATTGGTATTTTTTTCTTCCCACTTTTTCAACAAGTTGGGAAAGTCTTCGGTGACATGCTTGGGACTATATAAGTATGAATATATCAAGTGCGGTGATACAAAACCCCTCTTCCTCCCGGGGTTGTGCGACATCCCGATCTAGGATCATTCAAAATACTGAGCTGAATTATCTCTTTGGGCCTGTACTAGACCCTGCAATTGATTTACAAAGGGCCCCTTTCTCCCTAAGTCTCAGGTTCTATGAAACCCACGGGCTCCTGCTGAGCCCCTGTTTCCTTTTTGAATTTTAAATAATAGGCACTAACTCATTATGCTAGGCCCCTCTTTCTTCATATGACCTCAAGCTGTGACCCGGGGCTAACCTCCTTCATGACTTCAGGCTTCGATGGGTTTGATTGCAACTGACTCCTTTTCCCCCAAACTCTAGACCGACGAAACCACCTGGATAGAAATCTACGGTCCACACTTCTCTGATAGCCAAAGTATATGATTCACTTTGGGACTTTGACCTCCAGGAATTTCGATTGTTCCAAATGCCCTTTCTCCTGAAGTGATTTATACCTAGAGCTACAGATCTAGCGCCACGTGCTCAACTCGATCGGAGGTTAAGATGCACTCTTTTTTCCACTTCGGACAACTTCCAATCAACGCTCCAATGGATGGCTCAGATGAACTGCACGCTCCATCCTTCGTGAGTTCTTGTGCCTTCACTCTTCATTTCCTCCAGAGTGACTATTCTCTGGAGTAAATCTTCGTGCTCCACATGTCCCTTTGTTCATCAATTATTCCTATTGATTTCAACCTTTGGGACTTCAGTCTCTAGTTTCCCCAAAGTTCCCTATCACCAAAGTGATATATATGATGCCACGTGTCCAAGAAAATGACGGCTAGGATGGGATCTTACCTCTGGATATTAGGACAAATTCTGGTCAATGACTCCACCTTCTCCTCACTTTTCCTTGAAGTCCATGATCTGATGACGTGTGTCCTTCTTAGATCCACGACCATGATGGAGGGCTTCAAGATTTTTGCACACTCCACCCTCGCTTTCCTCTGCAGTGTACGGCCTCCGAAGTGAGGGATCCTATGACACCTATCCCTCCTTATTTGACGACTCAAATGAACTCTATCCTTCAGCCTTCGGGAGTTCTTGCACCTTCAAACTTTGAATCCTTCTAAGTACTTATGCTCTAGAGTGTAGGATCTGACAACACATGTCCCCGCAAGATCAACGACCTAGATCCACTTCAGCTCTTGATGAATTCGGGAGTTCTCTACCCTTCTAACCTCGCTCCTCTGGAATGTAGGATCTCCCGCCACATGTCTCTGTCTAACAGACGGCTAATATCTTCTCCACTGCTTCGGGCTTCGAGGATTTTTGAAGCACCTCACTTCATTTCCTTCAGAGTGCCTCTCCTGTGGAGTTAATGATATACTATCGCATGTCCTCATGAAATGGATGACTCTGATGGCTTCGGAACTCCGGCCTTTGGGAGTTATCCCAAATATGCACATGTTTTCTTCTGAAGTGTTATACCTCTGGACCTCCTAATATGTTGACATGTGCTCTCCTCTTTCCAATGGTTAGGATCAACTTCACTCTTCGGGAGTTTGGGAGTTCTACAAAATCCACATGCTGAATCTTCCAGAGTGTTGTTGCTATGGACTACAGGATTTGATGCCACATGCCTCCTGATGATCAAGCGTCATGATCTACTCTTCTCTTCGAAGCTTCGATATTTTTTAAACCTCCTCAACTGAAATATCCCATAGTGATGTTTCTCCCGAGTTTCAGATCTGTTGACACGTGTCCCTTCCATCACCAACAACTAGGATGAGCTCCGAGCTTCCGAGCTTTGGTGTGTTTTCTCGCTGCTCACCTGGACTCTCCTGGAGTACCTTTTCTCTCGACTTCCATATCTTTCTCCACCTGTCTTCCTGAATGATGGATGGTCCTGATATACTTCGGGATTTCGGAGATTCCATTCTCCGGTGCACATAAAAGAGTTTAAATTCCACGCACTTTACCTGGATCCGATGGATGTCGATCCTTCGTGCTTAGATCCACTAGATAGGATATGCTCTCCTCCTTGGCATGCTCCTTTTAGTTTTTGGATGTAGATATAGTAGTCTATATCTTCTCCTTGCAGTTGATCTGACATTTCTTGTCTCCCTCCCTCCTGAGCTTCTACTTTCTCCCGAATTTGTGAAAAATTGTAAGTATTCAAAGGTTGTGGTCTTTGATCCTCTTGCGAGCCCAAATTCTTGGGTCTCGATTTGTGCTTCTGGTAACTTGAAGTGAGTTCCTTATCCTGTGCACACCTTTCACTATCTATTTAGATATTTTGAACTTGCTCAGAATTCCAAAGGGGCTCAACCCTTCTGGTTCCTTCAAAGGATTTTCTGGTGCCCTCCTGGCAACCCAATGTTATTCCTCCTGAGATTGTAAAGAGAAACCAGTTTACCTCTGGTGCACTCCTTGCAGTTGACTGAGCCTTCAAATGACATCTATTATCACTTTTTCTAAGTGTTGTCCTGATGCACTTGTTTTCCCTTGACCAAGTTTTGAAGAATACTTGGTCATAATTGACCACTTTTGGGACTGTGACAACTTGCCAAGGAAGGAGGGAAACGCGAAGCGGAAAGTAAGGAAGAAATACCTATTTTTGGGTCCATTTTAGGGTTTTGGGTTGATGTAATGGGAAAGGGATGTCGGCCTGTGGGTTTACCCACATTTAGGCCCATTTTGTAACCTATAAATAGGCAATGTAAATGGGGGAAAAGAAGTAAGATAATAGTAATAGTAATGTAGTACATCTATGTGATGTATAACTGGAAGCTTAGTGCTAGTAACTGGATTTGTGTGATCAGATGTATCTTAGAGTGCTATGTGCATGAGATCAGAAAGCTAAGTGATGTTTGGTGTAGTCTTGTGATGAAGAGAAATGAAGAAGGATCTAGTGAGTTGCGTATGTCTTTTGTCCTGTGCGAAGTAAGGGTCATTGAAGTTGATCCAGATTATTTTCGGCATGAAATGAGAGCGGAGATATAATAAAGAAATGCACAGAGATATTGCAGATATTCAATAATATAACAGAAATGTATCAGAGATGTAACCATAAACACAGATATATAGTAATACATGATTTCTATTCATCAAAGAAATGTACAGAGACTGTAAAAATACAGAGTGAAAGACTCGCTAGAATGGTGGCATCTGATCTCTGAGAAGAGATGTGACGGCTACTCACATTCGCAAGAAGATGCTTACAATGAGGCTTTGAAGGAATTTATACAATAAGCAGGAATTCCAAAAACCCTAGACATCCAAAAACCTATCCCTAGGAGATGAAGCACCAAACGTCATGTGGGCCCCGTTTGGGTAAGTGAGTACATCAACTTCTCGGGGTCGTAACTTTTGCATACAATCTATGTTTTAGGCGTGTGATAGCTTGTTGGAAAGGTATCATCGAGGAGATTCATTTTGGGGGCTCATTCATGCCTTTGTCTATCATTGATAACCTTAATCTTGAAAAACCTTCATTTGGGCCCTCAAAATGGCCCCGAAAGTTAAAACCTGCTAAAAATAGTAAATTGCCAAAATTGTCAGAAAACTATTTTGAGCCATTTGGAAAAGGTGGGTGGCCACCAATATCCACCTGGATCAATCCTCCCTCCTTAGGAAGAAATGGTCTCCATTGCATTGATTTCTCGGGGGAGAGGGAAAAGCGTTTGTTGAATCTGCATCTTGGTG
>JASDQU010738213.1:63189-76063 GCA_032191745.1 Picea mariana | reverse complement strand
AACATGGCGTCTCCACATATATGGTTGGCCCAAGAGAACATCACAGACATCTAGTGGGGCAACATCACATAATACCTCATCCTTGAAGGGTTGGATACCGTATAAAAATTGGCACTGTTGGTTGACACGAAGATCTTGTCCTTGCCAAAACCACCCGATGTTGTATGGTTGCGGTGTTGTCGACAATCCCAACTGTTTGACGACCTCTGTTGAGATGAATTTTTTCTGGCTTCTGTTATCAACATTAAAATGTAGCAAGGTCCCCTTCACCCACATATGTGAATGAAAAAGGTGCTCCCCCTCTTCAAGATCTGTTGGTTCTTCTAGTTGAATAGTTGTGGTCACGACAATAGCAATAGGGTCTGTGTTAATGATATGTCCTTTAACAGTATTTTCAGAATCAGATTCTGAATCAGGGTTTGACTCCTTGTCTTTGATCTCAGCCACCAATGACTGTTTTGAGTGACATTCATTGGTGTTGTGCCAGGGGATTTTGTGGAAATCACACCATTTTCCGCTGTCCTTCTTTGTCTTCCTGTGACCCTTCTTTTCTTGTGTCTTGGACTGGTTTTTAGGAGATTGTTTGTTAGGGCCATCTTTGTCATACTTTGGTTGTTGCAGATTTGCAGACCCGGATTCCCATTTGTTCTGGTGCTTAAATTTTTGCTCAATTTTAACAGCATATCGATAAGCAACACTGAGTGATGAGATGTCCAGAAAATCCATTTCAGTCTGGATGTATTTGTGTAGAGCCCCACGGTATTTCAGAACCAAATGTCACTCAAACTCTTTGATACCCAACTTGGTGCGCAAGGTATGGAAGGTATTGGTGGACTCTGAAACTGCTTGGCCCCTCTCTTGCCGCAGTGTGGTCCATCTCATGTACTGGTCCTCATAGTTGCCAACAGGGTAATATTGTTCTTTTACCGCATCCACACAAAAATTCCAAGTGGGATCGACGCCATATATTCCAGACTCCTCTGTGGAACTTTTCTCCCAGTAATTTTCCCACCAATGTTTGACATGAGGGAGAGCTTTAAGGAGTGCGAAGGTGATATTTTCTTTGTCGGAAAAATTGTGAGCAGAGAAATAACCTTCTAGCAGAGTTAACCATTTTTCTAGGGCTTCTGCATCTATCTGTCCTTCAAATACAGGAATATAAAAGTTAACTTGTACCTTGAAAGGAAAGGTGCCTCTAAAGTGGTCGCTTGATGAAGATGCACCTGATGCTATCGGCAGGCATTGAAGTATGTGGGCAAAATTCTCCATCATTTCGTCCCTCTATCGCGTGAGAGCTTGCTCAAGCAACAGATTGATAGGANCATTTCGTCCCTCTATCGCGTGAGAGCTTGCTCAAGCAACATATTGATAGGATCGTCTGCTCCGTCGTTTTTATTTTCTTCCACCATTGAGGGTTTCTTGGGTGTGCGAGAGAGATTGTCTTCAAGAGAGACAAGCTCAAGACACAACTTTCTATACTCGGACCTCGTCAGGGACATGTGCTGAAAAAAATGATCAAGAGCAGTCTACTCTGATACCACTGATCCGGATTATTTTCGACACGAAATGAGAGTGGATATATAATAAAGAAATGCACAGAGATATTGCATATATTCAATAATATAACAGAAATGTATCAGAGATGTAACCATAAACACAGATATACAGTAATACACGATTTCTATTAATCAAAGAAATGTACAGAGACTGTAAAAATACAGAGTGAAAGACTCACTAGAATGGTGGAAACTTATCTTTGAGAAGAGATGTGACATCTACTCACATTCACAAGAAGATGATTAAAATGAGGCTCTGAAGGCCTTTTTACAATAATAAAGAATCCCAAAAACCCTAGACATCCAAAAACCTAACTCTAGGAGATGAAGCGCCAAAAGTCATGTGGGCCCCGTTTGGTAAGTGACTACATCAACTTCCCAGGGTTGTAACTTTTGCATACGATCTCCGTTTTAGGCGTGTGATAGCTCGATGGAAAGATATCGTCAAGGAGATTAATTTTGGGGGCTCAATCATGCCTTTGGCTATAATTGAGAACCTATATCTTGAAAAAACTTCATTTGAGCCCTCAAAATGGCCCCAGAAATTAAAACCTACTAAAAATAGTAAATTGCCAAAATTGTCAGAAAACTATTTTGAGACATTTGGAAGAGGTGGGTGGCCACTGATATCCACCTAGATCAAAAGCTCTGTGCTATAACTGCTTTACCAATATAATATAAAGAAGAATTTGTGGATGTAGCCCCAGGGTGGGGGTGAACCATGGTAACTGTGTGTATAGTGCTTTGTGCTTCACTCTAATGCGTTTATCTCTTTCTTGGCTAAGTGCTTGATGTGATTAAGTAGATCTAGTTATGCTTTGTGTTGCTGATATATGAATGAACGTTATATCTGATATATTATGCTTAGTGCTTGATCTGTTGAATCTAAACTATATTTTTGTGGCTAAGTACTGAATCATCCTTAGTATAAGTATTCACTGCAATGCTCTGTGCTTTTGGCAAAGTTTATTAATGAATGTATGTTAAGGAATAATTGATGCTAAGTGCATTGTAAGAAAGATAATCACATATATGTGTCACATCTAAGGTTGCATACAATTGAGTCCTGCAAACACCCCTGCCTCTACCTCGGGTGAGACTTCATCTGCTTCTCAGGTGATGCCAAAAGAACCAATAGTTAGGGTTTTGTTGGTGTGCTCTTGAGCGTTGAACCCTGGGTCTGCCACTGTGCCAACAAATGGTTCCATTGTCGGGACCTGAAACTATGATTGTTGGGAACTGAAGGAGAAGAAGCCTCGTGCAAAATAAGCTCTGTGCATAGATCTGTTGCTCTAGTGTGCAATGTTCTATTTGACCTATGAAGCTTTGTGCCAAGAAAGAGAGGTCAGATTTGAAGAAAGAGAGGTCAGATCTGAAGAAAAGAGGTCATATTTGAAGAAAAGAAGTTAGATCTACAAAGAAAGAGGTCAGATCTGCAAGAAAAAGGTAAGATCTGCAAGCTCTTTTCTTTAATAAAGGTAAGAATAGTTAAAAGTCTTAGATCTGGAAGCTTTGTGCTCTATAGAAGTAAGATAAGTGGAAATTTTTGTTTCTAAAGCATGGATTTAGGTATGTTTGATAGATTCTATCCTAGCTTTAAAACTAGGGAATTAATAGATGAAATAAATTTTGATATGAATAGATCTGATAAGTATAGTGATAGATATGTTATACCTATGCATCGAAAGAATGTTTGGACTAACAAGTGGATGCAGGATCCTAGAAAGAGTTTTTTGCAGGCTAGTCACCATGATCCTGGTGCGTAGTACAGAAGGAGTCAGGGAACATCTAAATGAAAAAGAGGATTGACCCTCTGTTATAGTTGTAGAAGACCTAGTTGCCTCTGTTGTAAGGATATGGACCATGAAGTATTGGATTTCCCTAGAATGATTTCTAGTCTTGAGAAGCTAAATATGGAGCAAGAAAAACCTTAAGGAGATAAAGATACCAAGATTATATAAGAAACCCAAAAAGAATCAGAAAAGATATTTCTACAGATGAAAGATACCTTGAATGACCACCGACATGTTAGGGTATTAGAGATCTTCAAAGAAAAGGAGAAAATAGAAGCAAGAAAAGGGGAATTTGACATTGACTGTACTCTTGATGAAGAAACACAAGTGAACATTAATCCAAAAANAAAGAAAAGGAGCAAATAGAAGCAAGAAAAGGGGAATTTGACATTGACTGTACTCTTGATGAAGAAACACAAGTGAACATTAATCCAAAAAGAACTTGGGAAGCTATAGGAAAGCCTACCATGATCCCTTCCATAGGAGGAACAAGTTTCTTCAGAAGAAAGCTAGTAAACCTATGTGGAAGGCTCGCCCGGATACCTATGACTGTCAATGGAATTTCGACAGAGGAAGACTTTGGGATCATTAAATTTTTTGAATACATCGCCCCATTTACCATGCTCATAGGGAAACCTTGGATTGATAAAGACAAGCCAGACGAAAAGAAGAAGAGAAAGTTTTGGAATAGAAAAAGCAAGAGTTAAAAGACTTTATGACCAGAAGGATCGCGCACTTGATTGAATAAAAGAAGAGCAGATCACAGATATTTAATATTAGTAACTCTGATGTCAAAGCTAAGATAACACTTGAGGATCCGCAGAATATCGAGTTACCTATTTTTGATACAAAAGAAGTATTATCAAGGAACCCGAGGAAAGACTTTCAACAGCGCGAAGTAGCTAAGACCATAGAAGATAAACATCAGAATGGTAAAAGCATTACTGAGACGAAGCTCACTAGGAAGAAGGCTAGGAAGTCAATAAAGAAAAGGGCTAATACTGTAAGGTTACAAGAGGTTCTAGAGGACACTTCGCAGCAAGAAGAATTGTAGATTTGGAGCTTTGCTGAGATATCAGAACAATGACATAGAGTACTTCACCATGACGAAGCAATATAGTTGTTGGAACCAATATACCCGTTTGACCGCCACTCCAAACGGATAGAAAAGAAGTTATGGGTTACCACTAGACCATTGGACAACACCAGAACGGATAGAATGGAGTTAATGAAGGCCCCATGTTCATTGCAAGCAGACCGTTGCTGAGATTTCCTACTTAATCCATCACACCATGCACAGAGAATACTTTTTTCTAACTGAGAATCTGAGCATGAACAATGAAGATTTACTTACCCTGAGATCATTGCCTTACTATTCACTATAGTCTTTGAATTCCTATTGCACCCAAGCCAGCTGACCCAAGTTTGTATGTCAAACGAGCTGAGTGCTGCTGAGAAAATTATTGAAGAAGTTCTAATTGATTTAATGATTGAGAGAGTCATGTTAGAACCCAGAATGTCTACAGGCATACAGGCATCATCCTTGGCGACACTGCCATCTTCCCCCTCCATTGCTCAAGTAGGACCATCCCGACCGCCTTCATAAAGACGTTCTAAGCTCAGAAATGACTTCGCCACTGTGAAGATGATCCCAAGCATCTTGCCTAAATATCTCCCACCATTAAGAGGACTAGTGAATCGAGACACTGTACCCAGAGACTTCGACTATGTTGTAGTCATGACGTACCTCCCGAAAGGGGTGCACACAGTACATACTGACCAGGAGAAGCTCACCGCGCTAAAATTTAGCGATTTTAACCTTGGAGATCGCAAGGTTTAGAGTATGCTAGCCCCGCACAAGTATTTGACTATTACAAAAGGAAATAACCCCAAGATTGTACCGTAGCAATGGACCCATAACCTTGCGCATTCAACCCTCCTCAACGTAATGAAGATTCCACATTTCGGAAGGCATCAGGAAGTCAATGCATGCGTTAGACTGTTGTTGTCCTGCTACCATGGAGGATACCTATGGTTCGACCGTCTTATCACTGTGGATCCGATTATGATCAATCAGATCACTGGGCTAAGCATGCAGATTCTTGTCCCTTAGGAATTTTACCCTAGAAAGACTATAGATCGTGCCCTCACTCAATGAATAAAAGACACATATGGCGATCTGGAGAAAGGAATGCGAGGTTACAAGGTAGCCTCCATTGAGAATGCAGCAATGCAATTTGGTTGCCAGCTGATCGCAGGAAAGTTAGTCTGAAAAAAGAGACCTACACAGGTGACCAGATTTGTAGTTGACCTCGCAGGGAAGTCCGCGAAGGGACTACAAATGAACTAGGAAAAATACCTTATAAATTAGCTAGGGCTTGACTGTAGACAAGTGCAGGACCAAGTGTATGAGTTCCACTTTAGCTGGTTTCTCATACTCATCGCTTTCATCGCATGGGAACTGCCCGAGGGAGCCACGTTTCTGGAGATTGAACCCTTATACCCATTGGCCGCGAAGTTTTGTACACTATGGTACTCCAGCGACATGAACAAACAGTGGCAGTCCAATGCTGTCTTCCACGCTTACTACACTCAGTTGAAGAATTCCATTCAGTCTACATCATGCATTACACCCAACACACTTCATAGGTTTAGACCTTTGATGAAATTCAACATAGATCGTCACTTCACCTACATCACATCACGTGCATATGAGCACTAACAACAACTCCAGTCATATTAC
Organism: Picea mariana; assembly: GCA_032191745.1. NCBI lineage: Eukaryota > Viridiplantae > Streptophyta > Pinopsida > Pinales > Pinaceae > Picea > Picea mariana. The sequence continues at coordinate 69,971 of JASDQU010738213.1, read as the reverse complement.
AAGCTGACAAAAGATGACTTGGAGGAGATTACCAAGGAATGGTCAGTAGAACTCCTTGTTGTAGAAGACCCCACAGAGATTTCCGACATAGATAGCCCTAAAGCTATGCCGGATACACCAGGACTATGCAAGACTAAGAAGTATGCGGAATTCCAAGATATCCATAGCACATCCATGAAGATTGCTTCGCTCTCACCTGCGAAGGGAGGTAATGATGAAGAACTAGGGGGCACAGAAGTTGAATAGAGCAAAGGCGGGGTTACTCCACCTAGGGATGAGGAAGATCCCTTTAAGAAAAGGAAGATTACCCCATCGAAGCCCTCATCCAAAAAAAAAAATAAGGCCTCTCGGACCACGCTTAATACTACCCTTACCCCGGATGATTTCGACTTCTTAATTGCTACACAGAATAATGTTTCACTAGAGCTCGCGGAAAATCAAGAAGCAAAGCAGAAGGAGATATTCCGCCGGATCGTGGGTGAATTCAAAGAATTTTAGTAGGCACTCCAGTCGAGCCAAACAGTTTCTATGGCGCCATTAACAATGGAAATATTAGGAACAGGCGATGCGCCCACATAGTTACGCTAGATCGCTGAGAAAGTCGAAGCTCGCCTTCGACGAGCTCAAGAAGACATAGTGCAAGCCACCCAGGCTTTGGTTCAAGCATAGAATGCACATGTATAACAACAGAGGAAGGTAGAACAAGAGAAGCTTTCCTTACAAGCGAAGTGGGAGGAGGAAAAAGCACAGTTACAACAGAGCAAGGACTAGTTTCTAGCAGAGCAATTTGAAGTACAGGAGAGAGTTCAGAAAGCACTGCACTCTATGACGATCATAGAAGTGAAGATGGAAGATCATATCCCACAGCAGGTGACCCAACTTGAAGAAGTAATCCAGCAAATTCAATAGCGCATCACAGATCTGGAGCTCTGCACTATGCCTGAGACACCCCAAGAGATAAGAGATCTAAGAGAGGCCACTGCTCAAAGTGCAATCACCCGATTAAAAACTTTGTCTTCAGAATGTAGGCATCTAAGCACTAGAAGCACCCAGACTTATGAAACCCTTGCAGAGAATATAGAATTGCAGACATTGGAGGCACAACTTTATGAAGAAAAGTAGCATGCAGATGTGCTACAAGTGCAACTTAAGTCCATGACCCCAGTTGAAAGAATGAAGAGGTTCACTGAACAATGCACAACCCAACAACAAGTAAACACGCTGCAAAGTAAAGTAATGGAAGTCTCTCAAAGACTGCAACGACTCCAAGAGAATGCATGCCAAATGTTCACCGAACTTGAAAGCCAGGGAGCTGAACTCGAACAGGGTGTCATCACTACAGAAAAACACCTAGAAGGACCACTCAATGACACAGTAATCGAGGAATTTACTGAACAAGAGGTTGTTTCATTGCAGTAGGTCGAATCCACTCGAGCCAAGCTCGAGGCATTCAAATCGGAAATTATCATACCTGAGTGACTCAGGATGAGTCACAGGTGAGTGTTGGGGGGTTGTTGTCCCTTGACCAAGTTTTGAAGAATACTTGGTCATAATTAACCACTTTTGGGACTGCGACAATTTGCCAAGGAAGGAGCGCAACGCGAAGCAGAAAGTGAGGAAGAAAGACCTATTTTTGGGTCCATTCTAGGGTTTTGGGTTGATGTAATTTGAAAGGGATGTCGGCCCGTGGGCTTACCCACATTTAGGCCCATTTTGTAACCTATAAATAGGCAATGTAAATAGGGGAAAAGAATTAAGATAGTAGTAATAGTATTGTAGTACATCTATGTGATGTATAACTGAAATCTTAGTGCTATTGGTGCCAAAGTTTCTTTTTTGACTTGGGAAATAATTATATTGGTTGAACTACCAAACAAAGTATTCACCTGTTTAGGCTCAATGATGTCTACAAAGTTAGGATCTCCTGATGGTGTTGAAAAAACAAAGGTTGTGTTGGTTGGTTCTATGGAAGGCTCGAGTGGTCTTTCCTCCTATCCCACTATTATTGATGCTTCAATGTTCTTCTCTACAATGCTCCCTGTTTTGGTCTCTTCAGAGACTGCTTTATCTCTTTGGGTTGAGCTAACCCCTACTTTCCAGTATCGGTCTGCAGATTTTATGGGTGGAGTGTTCCTTCCTCTAAAAATGTTAGAAGGAACCTTGGTTGAAAGGTTTGGTTTGGTTTTAATGTATTTTCCCTTTGGGTCCCTAGGTTTATTCATGAAAGAAAATAAAAAGAAAAACTATCATTGGTTTTGGGGGAACTTGCTATAACAGATGCGCAAGTTCTTACCTCTCATCTTAAAGTTCCCTCACCACCAAAATAATGCTAAGGTTCAGAAATGATCTATTCCCTAACTATTTCCTACCTTAAGACAACTCCTCGACAATGGCGCCAAAGATGATGGGTGTTTTATATGCACTAAATCCCTCAATTAAATTGTCAACCTAGGGTAAGTAAACTTAGAGTTTTGGCACTGTATGAGCCAAGGAAAAAATTCTAATGGAAGTATTGTCTACCTAAGGAAATGGTCTATCTAAGGATTAATCTACTTAAGAAATAACTCTTTCATTTTTATCAATTAGAAAATTCTATTAATGATTTTGAACTATTTACCCTAAGCAGCTTCAACAATGGATTGATGGATTATTAAAGAAGCAAATCATAACCTACTTTAAACAAGTTAATATATTCAACCTAATGAGCAACAACAAGTAAATTACTTCTGATCTTTTATCTTTAAGCGAATAAGAAAACAAACAACTAACCTATCAAAACTATTTCAACAAGTAAACTCTATTCTTAAAACAAAACTCATAATCATTTCTCTTTTTCAAAGGAGAAATATTATCCTACTTAATCAAAAAGCATCATAACTATATTCAAATTCTAATTAATCAAAACTATTCTTAATTTGCACTAACAGAAAAATATAATTCAAAGATGATGATTATGTCTTTGGTGTCTAACTATTAATGATAGCTCAAGAGAGATTAATTCAATGCTAAATTCTACAGAGAAATGGAAAGTGTGAATCAAACAATCTAACGAAAACTTTTCCATCATAGAAGCAACACTAAGTATCCTGAAAATCCATGTGATCTCTAAATTTCATGCATCAATCATCAATGATTAAAAATACTCTTATACTAATTTAAGCACACTCTAATGCTAAATCAAGAAAATTTACAAACTTATAAACTTATGAATAAAAATATTAATCAAAATCCAATCTTCTAATTAAAATTGTAATTCAAATCTATAACCGATATTTTATAAATTAAACTGGGCTAATCCTATCATTAAAACTCAGATTTCAAACTAGAATGATTTTACAAACATAATCCCAAAATCTATTCCTATCCTAGCATACTAAAACAAGATTAATAAACCAAATAGATCCATGAAAACATGTCTGAACTGAGAATTAAATCTAACTTAATTACAACTAATAAAACTTACAATTATTTATCCATCGAAGCTTGCAAAAGAAACTTTGTCTACACTAATCCTCTGTTTTAAATACTACTCTGTTTTAATTTGCAGAAACTGTTGGACAACTGAGAGGGGGGGGTGAATCAGTTGTTACCATGCTTAAACAATTATGCTTCTTTTAAATTCTTTGGTGAGACACTAAATGATGATCACAATAGTGCAAGGAAATAAACAATGGCACATTCAACATCAGTCACATATATGAGAAACACAGAGATAGATATTTCCTGAGGAAACCCATACAGGGTAAAAACCTCTTTTTCTTTATATGATAAGTAATGGTTACAATCTTTACATTATCATACATATGAGCACCAACTCATAATGAGGCTACAACCTCTGTTTAGCAAGCTGCAACTTGCTGAGAGCACCAACTCTCTGTTTTCTCTAGCACCCACTAGAAGGAAGCACCAACTCCCTGGTTTTTCTAGCACCAACTAGAAGGAAGCACCAACTCCCTGGTTTCTCTAGCACCAACTAGAAGGAAGCACCAATTCCCTGTGTTCAAGCACCCACTTGAACCTTTGAGGACAACAGTCCTCCCTAGCACCTCCCAACCACCTTGAAATATAAATCTTTGCTTCTGAAACTTATTACAGTGATATAATGTTCAACAATGGCTTACCCGACTTATCACTGTTCTGCTACATTTTGTTGCTCTATCTGCCTCATTGCCTTTCTGCTCACATCACTTGCACTGTCTGGTCTTCTACTTTTTATGCTCTGTGCGCCATATCCATTCTCTGCACAGTTCCTCTTCTGTGCTATTCAGCTGCTGCACTCTCCTCCTTCTTCACACCTGAATCACCTTTACTAACAACACTCACAACAACCTCCAACAACAACAACAACTACATCTCTTCCCTATACCATGTATTTATAGCTTCTGTGCACCTTGTGCATTCAATGTTCTCCATGCCTCTGCATGCATACTCTCCGTCATTATTCTCCACCTCTCGAGTGCTCTATCTGATCATCATCGTGACTCTTCATCTTCTCTGGTGGATCGCCCCGCATGTCCAGTATCACTGGGTGTTATGCTGAGATTCCTCAGCCTCTTTGGTAGTTGAGACTCTTCGTCTTCTCTGTGACAGTCGAACTCACCTTCTCTGTTTCAGTTATAGCCTCAATCCCATCCAGCTGTCAATCACCTCCATGAGTCATCTTCATTCCACTGGTAGATTCCATGTGACTCTTCTGCTCCTATGGAAATCACACCGAAGTCTCTTCGCATCCTCTGGTAGAAACCATCAATGGTTACTGGCAGTTTCACTATGTCGTGCAACAGTAGACCTCCGATATTGTTCAAATTCACCTGCACCATTGGATTAACTCTAAAGGGTATCTTCTTTATTTACCCATTTCGCACTTTTGCTGCGAACTTATTATCTTCATCGACCCTAATCGACGATTCATGATCTTGATGAATCAACAGTCCTGATCTCATCGTGATATTACATCTTGATGTTCCTTCGATGGAGATTCTTGTCACTCCCATTCGCAATAGGCGAAGCTCTGAGATGGAGCTCAGATCAACGATCCACATTCTTGGTAATTTGACAGTCCTGATCTTCTCGCAATCTCGCATCTCGCGATTCCTGTGATGGAGGTTCTCGTCACTTCAAGTCACGATAGGCGAGGCTCCGAGATGGAGCTCAGATCAACGGTCCACGTTCTTGGTGATCCGATGGTCCTCGATTAAATCGCGATCTCGCATCTTCATTGTTCCTTTGACTTTCCAGTCAGCGAGATGACGTTCTTTAGCCACGTGTGATCCCTCGCGCAGATCCAACGGTCCTCCTGTGATCTGGATCCGATGGCTGTCCTTCTCTCGCTACCTCACGACCTTGCGACTTGGAGTACCCAATGTTTGGACTCTCAACCTGCGAACTCCCGAGTTCGTGAGATCTCTCAATCTCTCACCACCTGTCCCCTTAGATGGACGGCTATAAATCTCTCACCACTTCGCCGCCTCGCGTCCTCTCGCCTCGCGACTTTGAACACCCAATACTTGGGCCTTTATAATGCGAACCCCTGAGTTCACGAGATCTCTCCGATCTTTGCCACGCGTCCTTCACAGATGGACGGTCCTGATCTTCTCGCCACTTCACTACTTCGTGACCTCGTGCCTCACGATTCCTTTGACTTTCTAGTCAGCGACATGACGATCTTTTTCCACATGTCCTCTTGATCCAACGGTCCATGATTAACTCACTATCTCGCATCTCATGAATCTAGAGATGAATCATCTCACCTCTCTAATTCGTGAGTCGTGAAACTCCGAGATGAAGCTGGACCAATGGTTCAGAACAAAATTTTGATCTGACAGCTCTCATGCTGTCGGGAATTTTGGATAAATATCTGATGGCCCTCATGCTGTCGGGAATTTTGGATAAAGATCTGACGGCCCTCATGCTGTCGGTAATTTTCGATGGGATCCAACGACTGTGGATCTCTATCTTCCTTCTCCTCTGCAAACTCCTGTATCTTGAGTTTTGCTACGTGCATTTTCCTCAACACTGTTCCTCCTGAGCTTTCACGTTCGAATCCCCAAGGGATTTTATCCTTCTTATCCTGCCATATCCATTGTTGTACTTGCCATCAATGACAAGCATACTCTACTTGTTAAACATTTTCCAACAATCTCCCCCTTTGGCATTGATGGAAACTAAGACATTCGAATTCGTTTCTCCCCCTTTGACATCAATGTCAAAGAAGAGACAGGCTCCCCCTGAGCTATTGCAGTAATTTTAGGAGGCATTAGATATTCAAATAATACAAATCCCCCCCTAACAAGATGGACTCTTTTAGGTGTGAAACGAAATGACACCCAGCTTCTGTCTAAGATATTCAAACGGTGTCTTGGCTAGGGGCTTAGTAAAGATGTCTACAATATATTTTGCAGTGGGAAGGTAATGGACCTGAACAATCTGATTGGTGACCCGCTCTCTCAGAAAATGATATTTTATGGGAATATGTTTTGTCTTGGAGTGGAAAACAATATTTTTAGACACACTGATGGCACTCGTGTTATCACAATGAATTGGGATCGGTGCAGTATATTTTACCTCTAAGTCTGCAAGTGTCTGAAGCATCCATAATACCTGTGTGCAACAGGTAGCAATAGCAATGTACTCTGCCTCTGTGGTTGATAGAGAGATGGAACCTTGCTTTTTACTAAGCCAGGATACTAAGGAGTTACCCAAGAAGAATGCTCCTCCACTGGTTCTTTTTCTCTCATCAACACAATTTGCCCAATCTGCATCTGAATAAGCAGTCAACTGAA
>JASDQU010738213.1:27815-55180 GCA_032191745.1 Picea mariana | reverse complement strand
AACGCTGAACGAGGTATTGCTGTTACGGTTGGTGTAACAACTTCTTCTCATCGTTGCTGATGTTGTTTCAGCCATGTGAATTGCGCTCTGACTGTTGACTGCTGACTGTGGCGGCTTCCTTTTGTTTCAGCATCGTCGATTCTAGCAGTTCTTCTGTGTTTCAGCATCTGCAACTCTGGACTGTGTGATAGCTCGTGTTTCAGCATCTTGCGACCTCGGACTGTATGGTTGCTCCGCGTTTCAGCATCTGCGATCTCGGACTGTGTAGCAACTCCATGTTTCAGCATCTGCGACCTTGGACTATCTAGCAGCTCCGTGTTTCAGCATCGGTTTTGTGTTTCAGCAATAGGCCTTGAATGCTAATCTGCAGTTATGGACACTTATGCATTTCTAATCAATAGTTAAGTATGAGAGTGATGTAAAATATCATGCAAAACAGATTAAATGTGTAGTAATGAGAAAGGACGTTGTATACCTTTGAGATGATCAGACAAAGTAATAGTATAGGTTCAAATATGGATGATCAAGGGTATAATAATGGCGAAAAGTATAGGCAAAAGGGTGCATAGTGTGGTCCTAACAGTCTACATATCATCAAGTCAGGATCAAGGATGAGGACATCCACAAGACAACCTTTAAAATGAAGAATGGGCACTATGAGTTTTTAGTGATTCCATTTGGTCTTACAAATGCACCAACCACTTTCATGTGCTTGATGAATAGTGTGCTCATCAAGTATTTAGACAAGTTTGTCCTAGTATTTGTGGACAATATTTTGGTCTATTCCAAGACTAAAGAAGAGCATGAAGAACATATTAGGATGGTGTTACAAGTGTTGAGAGAGAACCAATTGTATGCTAAATTTAGAAAGTATGATTTGTTTCAGAAGGAAATTCAGTCTTTAGGCCACACAATTTCGGTAGATGGAGTGGCAGTATATCCCGAAAAGATAAAGGAAATCATGGAGTGGCATACCCTTAGAAATGTTTTGGAGGTAAGGTCTTTCATGGGGTTAGATGGATATCACAAAAAGCTTATAAAGGGATTCTCCAATATCGGTAATTCCATTAATTCATTACATAAAAAGGGGAATACATTTGTATGGTCACCAGAGTGTGAAGATAGTTTCCAACAGTTGAAGCATCATTTGACTAATGCCCCAGTTTTGAAGATCGCATACCTTGAAAAGAACTTCTTGGTTTGCACTGATCCATGGAAAGAAGGACTCAATATATTGCTTATGAAATAATGACAATTGATCTGTTATGAGTCAAGAAATCTAAATGAACATGAGCAAAAGTATTTCACTCATGATTTAGAGCTTGTAGTAATTATGCATGCATTGAATATGTGGAAGCACTACTTGTTGGGAAGAAATTTTTTCGTGATGACAGACCACTGTGGACTGAAATGTTTTTTTGAACAACCAAGGTTGAATTCTAGACAGGCCAGGTGGATGTCGTTGATTAGAGAGTTTGATTTTGAAATCAAACATATTAAAGAGAAGGAGAAAAAGGTGAAAGTGCACTCAATCAAAGTGTACAAACTATACACTTAGCAACAACAAGTGTGGGAGAGTGTTTTTTGTGGAGCCTAATTATCTTCCTAATTCATATGTAGGTCAAAGAAACTACAGGATAACGTCGTAGATATGACGCTATAAGTTATGTTAGGGTTTTTTTTTCCTAGAAGGAAACCCTCTTTTATGAGGTAATTGTATTGCAGCTATGTTTGATGGAAAATATTGTATTGTGAGAGAGGATACTGTGAGAGAAAGAAGAGGAAGTTACAATCGGTGTTTTGTAGGTTGTATCCCTTCATTTTTCTAGATAATAAAAAGGAAGGACCTGTAAATTTATTTGGTGGATGTAGCCCACACTGGGTGAACCATGTATATATGTGTCTCTATTGTATTGTGTATCTTTTGTATTTTATTTCTTCATTTTTTTTATTTTATTGCTCTGAGATCTTTTTTTTCTAACAAATGGTATTAGAATGAAAGGTAACTCGTAGGAAAATAGGATTCCTGGTTTGAGTGGGAGCAATGACAGAAGATGGAAAGTTTAAGGTCGATAAATTTAACCGTCAAAACTACCATCTATAGAAGATGCAAATGGAAGATTATTTATATCAGAAGGATATATTCCTACCATTGGGTAGAATAGAAAAGAAGATGATGGACATGAAGGATGAAGAATGGGAGGTTCTTGACAGAAAGGAACTAGGAATGATACGATTGTGCCTAGAAGCATCGGTGGCTTTCAATATTTCAAAAGAAAAGATAATGAAGGATCTGATGGAGGCATTGGATAAACTATATGAAAAACCCTTGACCTCAAATAAGGTATTTCTAATGAAGCAATTATTTAATATGAATATGTTAGAAGGTGGGTTTGTTTTCGATAATTTAAATGAATTTAATACAGTTACTAATCAGCTAAGTTATGTAAAAGTGGATTTTGATGATGAGGTTAGGGATCTTCTAATCTTGTGCTCATTCCCAGAAAGATGGAATGGCTTTGTCATGGTTGTAAGTAACTCCGTCTCTGGTTCAAACACTCTGAAATTTGATGAGGTTGTTGGTGTTATCCTTAGCAAGGAAATGCGGCGGAAAAGCACAAGTGATACATCAGGTAATTTGTTGACCATGAAGAACAAAGGAAGACAAAAATGATATAAGAAAGGGATCAGGGAACCACAAGAATTATAGGAAGAGCAAATCAAAATCTAGACTAGGAAATATGGAGTGTTGGAATTGTGGGAAGAAAGGACATCTGAAGAAAGACTATAGAGCTCCAAAGACACAAAGAGATGGACAACAGGAGAAAAATCAGGAAGAAAATGTAACAAGTGATGTGTTACAAGATGATTTGATTCTTTCTATAGATAATATTTGGGAGTCTTGGGTAGTAGATTCAAGGGCTTCATTTCATGCCACACTCCATTGGAAACATTTTCAAGATTATGTTCAAGATGATTTTGGACAGGTTCATTTGGGTGATGATGCACCATTCAAAATTGTTGGAATGGGAAAGGTACAAATAAATAAAAAAAATGGAAACCAATGGTTGTTGAAAGAGGTAAGACATGTTCCATATATAAGAAAAAATATAGTTTCAACAGGGAAGTTGGAAAGTGAAGGTTGTATATCTACATTTACAAATAAGGTGTGGAAGGTCACCAAAGGATCACTGGTAATAGAAAAATGAGAGAAGGTAGGTACATTGTATTTATGTATTAGTAATATTGACTTTGATATCTCTTTAGCTTCTACAAGAGTGGATACAACACTATGGAATCATAGGCTTGGACACATGAGTGAGAAGGGGTTGTAGATACACATGAGTGATAAGGGGATGAAAATACTTCACAAAATAAATTTGTTTCCAGATCTTAAAAAAATTGATTTGGATTTCTGTGAGCACTGTCTTTATGGAAAACAAAAGAGAGTCAGATTTATCAGAGTCGGAAAGGAAAAGAAGAGTGGAAGGTTAGAGCTTGTGCATATAGATGTACAGGGACCAACTTAGGTATCATCTCTTGGTGGCTCTTGTTATTATGTTACTTGTATTGATGATGCAACTAAAAAAACTTGGGTTTATTGCATTYGACAAAAATATGATGTTTTTGAAACTTTTAAGAAATGGAAAGTCTTGGTTGAGAATGAGACAGGAAAAAGGTCGAAGTGTCTCAGATCAAACAATGGATGTGAATATTATAGCAATGAGTTTGATGATTATTGTTCATACCATGGGGTTCCTAGAGAGAATATTTTTCCATAAACACCAAAATAAAATGGTGTGTCATAAAGGATGAATAAGACAATCACGAAGCATGCTATGAGTATGAGATTTCATGTTGGGTTTCCCTTACAATTATGGGAATATGATGTAGATACTATTGTTTACTATTGTAGATAATTAATAAATAGAGGACCTTCAATCTCTTTGGATGGTGGAAGTCCAGAGGAGGCATGGACAGGAAAAAAGGTAAACCATTAATTTCTAGAGACTTTCAATTGTGAAGCATTTGTTCATATTGCTAAAGAAAATAGAACAATTCTTGAGGGACCAAGAAGTGTACCTTTTTTGGATACAGTGTTAATGATTTTGGTTATATCTTATGGGATTGTGAAAAGCACAAAACAATTATGATTAGGATGTCATATTCAATGAGAAGGTCATGTACAAATATCAGTTGCAGGGAAATAAACAAGAAAAAGAAAAACCATAATACGCAATGCTTGATGAGATCACTGAAAAAGAAATTCCAAAGTTACCAGATAATCAAAATGTACAACAACAGGATCAATAGGTACCTCAGAATCCTGCAAGTATTGTTAGAAGATCCACCAGGTTAACTAGACCCCCTGAACGATACTCTCCTTCATTGAAATATTTATTGTTGACAGATTATGGTGAACCAAAAATTTATGAAGAGGCAATGTAAGTAGACACTCAAAATAAGTGGGAGAAAGGAATGAAAGAGAAAATGGAATCCTTTGTAAATAACTAGACTTGGGACTTGGTTCAATTTCCTGTAGAAAAAAAGAGCATTGCAAAATAAATGGGTTTACAGGTTGAAGGAAGAAGATGGAGGCAAAAAGTGATACAAGGAGAGACTTGTTATAAAGGGGTTTGCAAAAAAGAAAGGTATATATTTTGATGAAATATTTTCTCATTTTTTTAAGATGAATTCAATTAGCACTATTTTAATTCTTGTGGTAGTAGAATATTTGCATCTTGAATAGTTAGATGTAAAAACATATTTTCTCCATGGGGTTTTGGAGAAAGATATTTATATGTAGCATCCACAGGGGTATGAGGTCAAAGGAAATGAGACTTTGGTATGCAGGTTGAAGAAGAGATTGTATGGCCTAAAGAAAGCTCCAAGGTAGTTGTATTTGAAGTTCGATGGGTTTATGAAAGAAGAAGGTTATAGTAGATGACATTCTGATCATTGTGTTTAATTTAAGAGGCTAGAAAATGGAAGTTATATTATATTTATACTGTATGTAGATGACATGCTTGTTGCAAGGTCTAATATGCAGGACGATATTAATATGATCAAGAAGAAATTAGCTAATTCATTTATAATGAAGGATTTGGGTACTGCAAATAAAATCTTTGGTATGAGAATAACAAGAGACAGGAAAAATCACAAATTTATATTGTCTCAAGGTGAGTACATAGAGAAGGTGTTAGAGAGGTTTAGAATGTACAATGAAAAACCAGTTAGTAGAACTTTGGCCAACCATTTCAAATTAACCAAGGAAATGTATCCCAAGGCACATGAGAATATATAATACATGTCCAGTGTCCCTTATTCATTAGCAATTGGTAGCTTGATGTATGTTATGGTTTGCACAAAACCAGATATTGCACTTGCAGTGGGAGTTTTGAGCAGGTATGTGAACAATCCAGATAAAGAACATTAGGAGGAAGTTAAGTGGATTCTTAGCTATTTGGGAGGTACTATTACTCATGCATTATGTTTTGTAGGTTCATACACTGTTATACAAGGATATGTTGATTCATATATGGCATGTGATAAAGATAGCATGAGGGGCATGACAAAGTATGTTTTTACTGTAGGTGAAACAACAATAAATTGAATTTCAAAACTACAAAAGGTTGTTTCACTTTCAACAATGGAAACATAGTATGTTGTTTCTGCAGAGGTTGGTAAAGAGATGATTTGGTTAGATAGGTTTATGGAGAAATTGGGAAAGAAGAATGAGATTAGTAGGTTTTATTGTGACACTAAGAGTGTCATTCATCTTGCAAAGAACTCAAACTTCCATTCTAACACTAAGCATATACAGCTCAGGTACCATTTCATAGGATCCTTCTTGGAAGATGGACATTTGAAGTTCGAAAAGATACATACTAGACATAATTGTGCAGACATGTTAAAAAAGGTAGTAACTAGGGAGAAACTAAGTTTTTGCTCAATTTCAGTTGGCCTTCAAGCATGAAGGTGAAGATGAGAAACTTTCCAAGTCCAAGGTGGATCATAGTCTAGCAGGTACAATAGTAGTGGAGTTGTTGTGATCAGTTTCCAAGTGGGATATTGTTGATTGTGGAGCTTGATTATCTTCCTAATTCATATGCAGGTCAAAGAAACTGCAAGATAGACAATTCATGCCCCCCCCCAAATACAAGGTCGCAGATATGACGGTAGAAGTTATGTTAGGGTTTTTTTCCCTAGAAGGAAACCCTCTTTTATGAGGGAATTGTATTGCGGCTATGTTTTATGGAAAATATTGTATTATGAGAGAGGAGAGTGTGAGAAAAAGAAGAGGAACTTACAATGGGTGTGTTGTAGGTTGTATCCCTTCATTTTATTGGATAAAAAAAGAAGGACCTGAAAATTTCTCTAGTGGACATAGCCCACACTGGGTGAACCACATATCTATGTCTCTATTGTATTGTGTATCTTCTATGTTTTATTTTTGCATTTATTTTATTTTATTTCTCCATGATCCTTTTTTTCTAACAGAGAGTCTAACATCAAGTATAGGATTAAAAAACTCTTTCAAGAAGATGAGTTCTTCAACTAGGTAAAAGAAGGGTTACAACAAAAACCCAGAGAGAAGAGATATGGAGAATATCAATTCACAGATCATGAGATGTTAGTGTATAACAATAGGTTGTATGTTTTTAATTTAGTGGAGTTGAGACATATGATTATGGATGAGTTCCATAGGAGACCTTAAGTAGGTCACCCTAGTTATCAAAATATGGTAGTAGTAGTAAGGAAGTTGTATTCCTGACCTAGAATAAAGAAGGACATTGTTGAATATATTGCTAAATTTTTTGAGTGCCAACAAGTTAAGATTGAGCACAAGCATCCACAAGACTATTGAAGCCTTTCAAATTCTACAGTGGAAGTGGGAGATAATATCCATGGAATTTATTACCAGTTTACCAAAGACAATTAAGAAAAATGATGCACTCATGGTTGTAATAGACAAGCTAAGAAGGGAAACTCACCTCATCCCTATTAAATCTACATTCAAGGCCATAGATGTTGCTAATATTTTTATAAAAAAAAAAATTATATTGCATGTTCTTCCCAAGACTATAATCCTGGATAGAGATGCTAATTTCACCTCAAGTTTTTGGAAAATATTGTTTGTAGTCTTGGGAACACAATTAGCACTTGGCATGACATACCATACTCAAACAAATGGTCAGACTGAAAGGGTGAACCAAGTGCTAGAAAACATGCTAGGGATGCATATGATGCATCAACCCAAGAAGTGGGAAGAGTATCTACCCTTAGTAGAGTTCACCTTCAACAATGGTTATCAGGAATCATTGAATATGAGCCCATTTGAGGTTCGATATGGAAGAAAGTGTAGAGTTTTTAGTAGTTTGGATATTCCAATGGATAGAATCACACTTGGAACAAAATTGTTGAAGGAAATGGAACAAGAAATGATTAAGATAAGAAATAATTTGAAAGTGGTCCGAGATAGGAAAAATAGTTATGAAAATAGTAAGAGGACTAATAAAGAGTTCAAGGTGGGGGATCATGTATGCCTTAGGGTAAAACCCAAGAGGAGTTCCCTAAATATGAGAACATGTGCTATGTTGGCACCCTGATACCGTGGACCATTTGAAGTCCTAGAAAGAGTGGGGATAGTATCATATAGACTTGCATTACCACCTACTATTAGAGCTCATATTGTATTCCATGTGTCTTTATTAAAGAAATATATTCATGATCCTAATCATGTTATTGATTGGACAGTGATACAGATGCAACTAGAGGGAGAGTTTCATCCTGAACCTCAATGCACCCTGGATGGGAGAGAAACAATGCTCCAGAACTAAGCCATCATGCAGTTCAAGGTACAATGGAAGCACTTTGGAGAAGATGAGGCTGCATGGGAGATGAAAGAATCCATGAGAATGCAATACCCGTTTTTTTTTTTCTATATAATTGTATATACACGATGTTTTAAACAATGAGGATGTTGTTTCTTTAAGGAGGAGGGAAATGTAACACCCTATTTTCCCTCATGATTGTAATCATGATAAGACTTCATATAATTGTGATTATGAATCTTGTAAATTTTGATTTTGATTTATGAAAACATCAGGAAGCTAAATGAGACGAAAAATCCTTGAGAGTACTAGCCATAATATCACATGTGGAAATGATGAAGTGGACATGTGAGGTGGAGCTAAGATGTTTTAGTGAACAAAATAGGAAGCTTTATTAGAAAGCTATCTTATACTTGCAAAACATAAACGTACACCTGCCAACATATTTGAGCCTACATGGAACCACGTGACCAGTTATGGAAGACATGATTAGGGGTTGAGGAAACTAATACTGCTAATAGATATGATCTCTTGAAGAGGCAAGGGAAAACTAAAGAAATTAATAGAAGTGCATCATTGGATTTCCCTTTCAAAATTTGGATCCATGACTGGATGACACTTCTGATAGAAGCCATGGCAGTCCCAATGATTGGTGGAAGAAGAGACCAAAGGTGGAAAAAAATCACGTGAGAGAGAAGGAAGAAGAGATGTGAGACACACACAAAGAGAACATATGCATGATAATTGGTTGATGCACATAGGAGAATGGGAAAGAAATGAATGGTTTGAAACAAAAAAGAACTTGGAAGAGTTGGTGAGTTGCATACTCACAATTAGATGGGGTGATGAAATCAGGAGTTCAATCACATAGATATAAGAAAGAGGAAAAAATGGAGAGATTTCCTTAAAGAAATTAGGAATCTCATCCAAATTATTGATGATCACCCTCTGTTACACATTATTTTTGTCACCCCTATGACCGTTAATGATGTACACCTATCTGGTTTCTTTAGAAGGATCAATGGCATGAATCCCTGAAGAATAATGAAGACACGTTTTCCCAGAAAGATGAAAATTATATTTTCCTTTGTAAGAACCTTATAAAAAGGGATCGTCGCACCTTGCTTACTGTTAAGGGTGAAACGATATAGGATCGTCACACCTTTCTTACTGTTAAGGGTGTGACGATATAGTATCGTTGCAAGTTGCACCATTGTGGCCAGCGAATTCGTCGCAGTTTTCTCAGTGTTAAGGGTGCAACGATTTTCATACGAAGGAAAAAGAGGAATTTCTCGAAAGTTCTAGAATAGAACCTTCGAGGGTGAGGTGGCCTCCGATCGGTTTGGATATGAGTCACATCCCTGATCTCATGGGATCATCCTAACCTCCTCACCCTATCTTTTTCATCTTATAAAAGGAGAAGATTTCTCATGGGAAAAGTTAGTTAGCTAGTGCTTAGTTGGAAAGTTCTTGAGTTTTGTAGCTTGGAGTTTATGGAGTTTGTATGTTGGATTTAATATTTTCTTTGTCAAGATAGATTGTTGATCTCAGAATTTGTGGAGAGGAAGTGTGTGGGAAGCAAGGAACTGTTGGAAGGAACCTGACAACATCAAGGCATCTGGTTGTATCTTTCTTCCACATTCTTTAATACAATGATATATTTATTTCCCATAAAATTGGTCTTATTTTATTGTATGACTCCTTAATCACATACATAGGTTTTGTTGAGTATACGTTGTTTCTTTCACTTCGTTCGCTTGTTTATTTTGATAGGTTCAACATCTCATAAGCCTTGGAATAGAGCGAGGATGACACAAGAGGACAAATGACATTTAAAAGGCATGCCCTTTATCTCTTGTTGGTTAGTATGCTTGATAATTAAAACTTAGGGAAAGTTTTATATTTTGTCTTGTTTTGTTCTAGTTTCGGTGTGAAACTAGGGAGATTTGTTTGTGTCTACACTTACCAATTTACACTTACCAATTTGTTTGATAACAAAATTGGCAACCATACTGGGGAAAAAATTGTTTTCCTAGTTTTTATTGCTTTCTTTCTTTGATTTCCTAGATTCGTTTTTTTGAGTCATTGGGAGATACATATGAACTCTTTGACTATTTAAATTCATTGGAAAACCTGCTTGCTTTTTATTTTTTCCTTTGATCGTCACACCTTGCTTTGAGAGATAGTGCAATGATCTAGAATCAACACACCCTTCCTTTAGACACAGTGAGAAGTCGTCGCATTGTACTATTCTCTAGCCCACAATGATCTAGGATTGTCACACTGTGTTGGCTAGTAGCCTGCGATGGTATTGTGAAAATGTTTAGTTTTTAATTGTTTTCCCTGCCCAAATCTGCCATAAGTGTTTGGGGTGATTTTTTAGGGGTGGTTACAGTCTGATTGACAAATTTGAATCTATTTTTAGCCATATTTTCCTTGTTTTAGCTTGTTTCCTTTTGAAAGATTTGATCTCTTGCTTTGAGTGTCTTTCAATTACAAAGCATTGTTTTTCTTTAGAATTGTTTAGTGAAAGAATAATTCTTTTTTTGAATAGTTCTTGTTAAAAGGGAAAATTTGTGTGGGTTGTTTTGTTTTATAGATATTTTCTATTGTTTTTAGCTATATTTGAAACAAAAATTTTAATTTCTTTCTTTGCATTTGATTAGGGGCATCCTTACATTTGAAGTAGCGAAATTGCATGGTTTTTGGCATTTTTGGTCTTGAATTCTTAAAAAACATTCCCCCTCATGGCCCGGGGGGGGCAAAAATCGTGTATTGGTGTACAGTATATTTGGATCATTTCTTTAATATCTTGATATTGATGAGTTTAATAAACATTTGGGACATTGTGCATCTGGGAATGATAAACATTTTCTCCTTCTCATAATATAGCTTTCATCGAAGTGAAATATTTTCCTTCTCATTTCTTTGCATTGTTTAGAGTCAGTCAAAACATCATTTAGTCCATGCCATTTTCCTCTTGAGTAAACAACAACCTTAAAATAAAGCACTTATAAAAATTGATTAGACATTTGTATATTTTCTGGTAGCAAACCTACATTATCTTAGAGTGTAGGGATTTGGAATAGGTGTGAAAGATAAATTTCCAAAGATGTAAACAAACATAGAATATTAAGTTAGGGAGCGATAAATCCACTTGATACATTTTGTCCTGGGAATCCCTTCTAAGACAAGGGTCAATCATGAGGTTGCATTTGGGATGATAGAGTTACTCACCCTGTTTTGTTGGTCTTAGTGTAGAGATTGCACGTATTATTGGGGGTCACTTGAGAATACAATTATGTGGGGACCTTCTATTGGCACAGGGGCAGACCCAGGGTTCAGCTATAATAGCGCACCAAGAAGCCCTAACTATTGTCTCTTTCGGAAACACCTGCGAAGCAAATGCAGTATCACCCGAAGTAGCTATAGGGGGTTGCAGGACAAAGGTGTCTACAACTAGAGGAAATGCAGAGTGGATTCACAACAACAACACATAGCCACCTAGTTATCCTTTATCTTCCTTAAGCCTACTGCACAATTTACATTTCATATCTAACACAATATCACAATAGCATCATATCAAATGATAGAGAACACAACATCAATCACACATAACACAAGATATATGTGGTTCACCCTCTCCCTAGGGCTACATCCACATAAATGTGTTTTATGATATATTAATATGGAAGCACACAGTTCTTATCTGCATTGTTAGCTAGCATATCTTCTCTTTTTCTCTCTCTTTCTCTCCCC
Organism: Picea mariana; assembly: GCA_032191745.1. Lineage (NCBI taxonomy): Eukaryota > Viridiplantae > Streptophyta > Pinopsida > Pinales > Pinaceae > Picea > Picea mariana. The sequence continues at coordinate 43,586 of JASDQU010738213.1, read as the reverse complement.
TCCCTGCACACCTAGCTGCAGGGTTGATATTCGCACCCAGCTGAAGATCTTACAATACCAGAAGGCTTTCACACTCAACACTTCTCTCTCACCCAACAACAATCACTCAATAGTAACTATGAACTCTTCACCAATAACGAACCCTTTCTTACTCTTCTCGATCTTTATTTATACATTACAATAGATCTCAGGCACCCTTAGGATGAAACCTAGGTGTCAAAACCCTAGATACCAAAACCTTAGGTGTCTAAAATCCTAGGTCAATTTGACTCGCGTTTTTAGGGCTTCGCCAACCTGTCTTTCCTTCCTTCACACGCGGTGCTCCAAAGAATATGTTGACATCTTCTTTCTCTTGCTGAGTTTTCCACTATCCCTCTTTCTTATTTATATGTCATTCTCAATCTCCTCGTACAACAACTTGCTTTCTCTTACTTCACTCCATCATTTCTACTCTTTTTCTCACTTCGACCCAGTATCAGTCACTGTGTCTTCCACACAGTTCACATTCTGCCTTTTCTTTCTTAATATTCACTTACTTCCATAACCAAGGGAAAAAATTCCCCCAACACTCACCCGTGACTCATCCCGAGGCACTTCAGGTCTGAACTCTCTATTTCATTTCAACTTCAGATTGTGCAGGGCAGCCTGTTCTTTCTGCTCTATCCCTCCCTTCTATGTGTAGACTGTCTTTTCTATATCTAGTACCCAGTTTCAACTACACCTGGTACCTAGACCCTTTTCCTTTTGCTTTTACTAAGATATGTGAGGTAGCGGGTTGTCATAATACAATTTCAATCGGCTTCCATCACCAAACCTTTCTTCCATTCTCCAGTAAAATTCTTCAACTGCACATCTCCTCCTTATCTAACATAGGCAATCTTGGATGGATCTACCATCAATCCCTGCTTGCACACAATATGGCCCAATAGTACTCTGAAGGGAGAAAAGAATATGCACTTTTTCAAGTTCGAGGAAATCTAACATTTCCTGCACTTATCCAACATTAGTCTTAAACATTCAATATGATTTTGCAAAATGCTGAAAACAGTCCAATCATCAAAGTATGCTTCTAGGAATTTATGTAAAAACTCCTTAAATGCTTCGACCACCACCCTGTAAAATATGGTTGGTGCATTCTTCAATCCAAATGGCATCACTGTATACTAGTAGGATCCCCATTCTATTGCAAATGTGGTCTTATGGAAATCTTCCTTGGCAATCCGGATCTAATGGTATCCTGAAAATACATCTGTAAAATAATATACCTCCTATCCTCCTACATTGTCTAGCACTTTGTCAGTGAATGGTGTAGGGAATGGGTCATGCAAAAAGGAATCATCAGCTTCCTAAGATCTACACAGATCCTAATTTCTCTTATCTTCTTATCTTGTACCACCATAGGGATAATCCATTCTGATTCTTCAACAGGTTCTATGATTCCTGCTTCTAGCATTTTTTCAAGCTCAATCTTCACTTTCTCCTTATATTTGGGGTTCAATTTGTAGGGTCTCTGTTGGACTAGCCTTGCATCTAGTTTCAAAGGGATCCTCATTTCTCCCATGGTTCCTTTAATTCCCTTCATATCAGTGAACTTGGTTGGAAACAAGTCCTGATATTCATGTAGTAATTATATGATCTTGTCAATAGTGGGAGCATCCCAATAATCTCCAACATTTGCAAGATTTGGTGTCTATTCTGTTCCAATGTTGAATTTTTTTATTTTGATTGGTTGTCCAACAAAAGGTAGTTCAATTCATGGTCCTTCTATATCTTTTTGGCCTTCTATTTCTGCGATGTTCATATTCCTAGGATCATCGTCTTCAACATCATTGATATTGTAACAACCTTGCAACTTCTGAAGAGGCACAATTCATTCATCCTCTTCTTGCTCCAAAGGGAGGTTGGGTGACTCCTCAAATAGTTTTTGTCTGACAACTTATAATGCTTGATCTACTGTAGTATATTGGCTTTCAAACAAAAATATAGTTACAAAGTTTTGGTTCATACCTTCCTAATCTACAGTGATGAGGCGCAGTTTTGCTTGAAGATACCAGTTGATGGGAGTTCTGTCCAGTGTGTTAATGAATTTGTGAACCCACTTTTATTGAGGAATGCTTCTCTAGGCTTCCTTGCAACATCTAACATGGTCCTTCAGACATCTTCGACCTGTGTACCTAACTTCGCAGCCTTCTACTTGCTCTGAAAATCGTGTTGTCGTCAAAGTGTGACATTGTACCCAGTCTGTAATATTTGTTTTGTGTGTCCCCCACCATCTCGCTAGAGTCGATTTCAGGGCCTCATCCATTGCCAAAAATCTTTGTGGTGTTGGTACAATTTCTTCAAATTCCAACAAGAATGCTTCTAAATGATTTAGACCATCAAAGGTGGGAAAGTTACTTATTGTTGTGTCGATCCAGAGAACTTATTGGGTTAATCTAGCACATCTCCTTGTAGATACTTCATACATTATATTCTTCCATTATTATAGTGCTTCTTCTAAATCTGATGAGCATGCGATGTCACTTCGCCATCTCAAATTCCCATCTGTTGTAGGATTAATGTAATCCTGTTGTCTGGTTGTTAATTTGTATATGTTTTCTAGTTCATATGTGTGGTCTTCTTCTCTGATGGGTTATGTGTATCTCTGATATTCATCAAGATGCAAAGGTGCAATGACCCTTAGTCCATATCCTTCAAACGTAATTCTTATTTTCTTTAAATCAACCACAGTGGAATTATTCAAAGCCCAATCAATTCCTAACAGCATAGGGTAAGGACAACTATCTTCAACTATCTCAATCACCTCAAAGTCTGCAAACGTCCCTACTTGATTGATGTCCATAGGGACACGCTCTAGTCTTCCAAAGGGGCTTACAGCTTGTTCATTAGCCATCCTAAGCCTGATAGGGGAATAGATAAACTTCGATTTTCCCATCAGTGCCCAGCTCTGCTTCGTCATGACATTGACCTCCGAACCTAAGTCGAGGACCGCATGGTCTATATCGTACTCTCTGATCTGAGCATTAAAGTGTAGTTCTTTATTTTTCCTTCTCTTCTTGGATATTTTATGTACTGCTTTATTCAACAACAGATCTACCCTTCCTACGTCATACTGTCTGACCAAATTTTGTAGTTCTTGTATGCCTTTTTCATCTTTAATCAAATCAATAAACATATACAAGAAACTGATAAGTTTACTCACCTCTTTTCCATCTCTGGGCGAAGTAGACTAATCAAATTCCAGAGGCACTCCATATTATCTTACTTCTGGTCAAACCTTTGATGAAGAAGCATGATCTCTTCCAAATTCCTTTCTTTCTTCCTCAAATATCTACTTCTCTTTCCTTGGGTCAAACTCTTGTGTCTTCTCTACAGCTTTCCTAACTCCTGATTCTTATGTAGTCTTTCCTTGGATCACTCTGTCTTCTTCTGTAACAACGCCTCCTCGTGTGATAACAATGAATCTGAGATCTTCTTTGTGAGGTTCTTCTTTTATTAGTTGTATTTTTTGGTTTCCTCCTCGTTTCTCCTGAATCTTAGCCAACAATGTTGGACATTCCTTGATAACATGCTTGAATGAGTTGCAGTAGCTGCAAGTGGTACAAGGGTTCTGAAAGTCCCTTGCTAAGTGTCCTAGTTGTGCGCAATTATAATAGATGATCTGTCCTTGACCTTGACCCATATCTCCTCCTCTCCCTCTTCCTCRGAATCCACCTCAAGGGTTGAAKTTTSCTCTCCAAGGGGAATTATATTGCRGAGTGTTTCCTTCTTCCTGTACTTCACCTTGAATTTTGTATATATCCCTCGACCTTTCATGCATGAGATCGTAATCCCTACAATCCATGTCATCGTGTCCTACTGACTTACAGAACGTGCAATACATATTTGTGGGTGTTTGGACATATTTTTTCAGATAGTAACATTCACTAAGGCGATGTTGATTTCTACATACCTTGCACCAGGGTAGGGTAACTTGCTTCAAAGGGCTCGGAGCTATAGAGGCCAAGTATTCATGAAATAAGGAACAATTTTCCTTGTCATGGCCTTCTGATTTTCATCTGATACACCAGATGTCTTCTCTTTTATCTTTTCCCTTGTCTTTCTTCATATCTTCGACCTGCAGTGATAATCTAGTTAGAAAACTCAAGATTTGACTCATGCCTAAGTTGGATTCTCCCATAGGGGTTGATTCTAACTTCATGGTGATCTCCAGTGCCTCAGCCTGAGAAGCAATCTTCTGTTGCATCAGAGGAACTCTGATGTGTGGTAAGAGGGAAGAGATGAACCATTCCTTGTTCTGCTTATCTGGGATCTGAAAACTCAAATGTCCTGTCAAAGTCTTAAATCTTTGATCAAACCCCCACACAGGTTTGGTTGTTTTCTGCTTGATTTATTTTAGTTATGTAATGCACTACAAATCTCACTTAGGTTTCCTGAATTTGGAAATTAGCATAGTCTTAATGGAATTCAGCGGTTTAGGTGTAGCTCCTTGGATGAATTTCATATACCAGCTTAGTGCGCGATCTCTTAGGGTAGTACTGAACTGAGATCATTTGATAGCTTCGTCGGTGATATTCTTAATACTCCACACATCTTCACATAGAAACCAGTGCTGATCAAGATCTTCAGATCTATCTCCTCTAAAGGTGGGTAACCTCATCTCATCTTCCATAAATCTTCCTAGGTTTCCTAACTGAGTATGTGGTGGAATGCTAGTGACAGTGCTATGAGAATACTGATGACTTAGGTTACTCTGGTTACTTAATGCTGCTGAAGCAACAAGAGGAATAATAATGCTTACTTCAAAAGTTGGTGCAGTTCTTGAAGTTTCTGGCTCTTCTCGGCGAGGTTCCTCTGTCCTAGTGAATTATGAATGCTCTTCAACTATCAAATCTTCCTCTTCTCCACTATAGAGCCTTTCATCTTTGTAGTTCTTCTTAAAAAGGTTCGTGAGGTGAATTTCTCTTAATACTTTCCCACTGTGCATATGTCTAGCCTCTGTGTCATTGTCACTGTATGAATTTTTGAACATTATCTCTTTCGATCTGACTGATTAGTGTATCTTCAATATGTTCTTCTCATGCAATAGCATCTTGATATTCAACTTTAGAAAATATAAAAATTTTACTCTAGGTCCCTTAAATAAATATCTCTCTGCTTGTCTATATGATTCCACTCTGTCAACAACAAACTCAGTGATATACCCTCCAATGGTGCTATCAAACCAATGATCTACTGCTCTTGACATGACATTATTAACTCTCTTAACCTTCTTGAGCAACTTCATTGTCCAAACCATAGATGGTCTGAGTCTGACTTCGAACTGGGTATCTCCTAACCTAGCTAGCCACTCATATAGCTCCCAATGGATTCCTTCAAAGAAAATCTCGTGTATATCAATAAAGATATATCTTCCCAACCAATCCTCTGTACTAAGATTAGGGTTCTTGTTTTGGGATTCAGCGAATTCCTTTTTTTGATATTCTATCCACTTCTGAATCTTTGTCTTCGATGGAAACCACCTTGACATTCCCTCAAGAAGATTCATGTCCCGGTAACAAAACCATTTGTTGGCACAGGGGCAGACCCAAGGTTCAGCTCTAACAACGCACCAACAAGCCCCAACTACTGGCCCTTTAGGAAACACCTGTGAAGCAGATGCAGTCTCACCTAAAGTAGCTATAGGGGGTTTTAGGACACAAGTGTCTACAACCAGAGTAAATGTAGAGTGGATTCACAGTAACAACACACAACCACCTAGTTATCCTTTATCTTCCTTAAGCCTACTGCACAAGTTACATTTCATATCTAACACAATATCACAATAGCATCATATCAAATGACAGAGAACACAACATCAATCACACATAACACAAGATATACATGGTTCACCCTCTCCCTAGGGCTACGTCCACAAAATTGTGTTGTATGATATATTAAGATGGAAGCATACAGTTCTTATCTACATTCTTAGCTAGCAAATCTTCTCTTCTTCTCTCTCTTTCTCTCCTCTCCCTACGCACCTAGCTGCAAGGTTGATATTCGCACCCAGTTGAAGATCTTACAATACTAGAAGGCTCTTGCACTCAACACTTCTCTCTCACCCAACAACAATCACTCAATAGTAACTATGAACTCTTCACTAATAACGAACTCTTTCTTACTCCTCTTGATCTATATTTATACATTACAATAGCTCTCGGTCACACTTAGGCCAAAACCTAGGTGTCAAAACCATGGATACCAAAACCCTAGGTCAACTTGACCCACATTTTCAGGGCTTCGCCAACCTGTCTTTCCTTCCTTCACACGTGGTGCTCCAAAGCATCTGTTGACATCTTATTTCACTTGTTGAGTTGTCCATGATCCCTCTTTCTTGCTGATATGTCATCCTTGATCTCCTCATCCAACGAATTTCTTTCTCTTACTTTTCTTCGTCTTTTCTTCTGTTTTTCTCACTTCAACCCAGTATCAGTCACTGTGTCTTCCATGTAGTTCGCATTTTTCCTTTTCTCCCTTAATCTTCGCTTGCTTCCCTAACCAAGGGCCAACACCTTATTGAGTTGATTTCGGGCTTAGATACCCTACCCTTGCACGTGGATCGAAATGTCAAATGATTCCCCAGGCATCATTGTTGTAATTGGTAACCTTAGTATCCTATCTCTTTAGGGTATTTACACAAGGTGACTGTGGAGGGGAAAGTCTTCACAGTACCTAGAATCGACATTGGTCAAACTCACTCGGGATCCTTGGAGGTTATACCCACGTTTATGTGTGGGAGCTTGTACTAGGGTGTAAGTCCATTAAGAAGGTCGTCAATGTAACTTTTCCACCTGCTCTATCTCAGCCCCTTCTTACATTGTTCCTGCGAGGTTGGATTTCATCACCAACTAGTCCTTTCATTCTGAGATGGTTTTGTTTGTTTTATTGATTCCTAGATTTTTAATGCGTGTTGTTTATTTTCCCTAGTAGACTCTAGGTTGGATCTTTATTTAATGGGTCAGTTCTTGGAAAAACCAATGAGGGAACCCATTTTCTAGGGGAACCTTTTGTTTTTCCTTCTTACAGAAACGTTGGTCCTCCTCACAACACTACGTTGGTCCTCCTCACAACGCTATTTAATGGGTCAGTTCTTGGAACAACCAATGAGGGGACCCATTTTCTAGGGGAACCTTTTGTTTTTCCTTCTTACAGAAACGTTGGTCCTCCTCACAACGCTAATTGGATTATTAGTATGGTTTTTTTCCACTCAGGTAATCCTGAATGGAGCAAGTGATTCGGTTGTAAGTACTTCCCCCCAAGAACATAAACCTCATGTTGATCCTTCACCTTCTTCACTAGTAAGATATTTTTTTCCTTATTCACTTGCAAGGTCTTATTTTGTTTCATCTTCTTCTTTGAGTGAAATCTTTGAAGCTAGTGACCCAGTGGATAAGAAGAATAAGAAAAGGAAGATTAAGAAGAAGAAAAATAAGCAAGGGTCCAAACTTCTAACCACTGCCAAACATGTTGGAAAACAACCAGTTACTGATAATCATGCTCAGAGTGTTGATGATGCCAAGATCACCCAAACAACCTGCAAGCCCAAGTACCCTTGCAGGATTTGTAAGGGTATCCATCTTATTAAGGATTTCCCTAGTCTATCCAAGGTAATAGAAGCATGGTCTACACATCTCCACCAACCCATGTCGTTAGCCTATGATCACCATGTTGATGATCTCCCATAAACTAGTCAAGATATCGTTGGGAAGAAGAAAAGTAGAGTCAAGTTCCCATGTATGTTATGTAGAGGGAGTCATCGAACTCATATTTTCCCTCGTATGGAAGAAGCCTCAAAATTAATGGAAGACATGATTGTTTCCTAGCCTCACCTTTCGGCTGCTTACTGTAGCTTTACTCTCAACCCACCTGTATTTGATGGAATGATCAATCTGGTCCCTTCATCGGTCAATCCAGTTGATCATGTAGTTAATTTGGTCATGCCCTTAGTTGAACCAATTGACATAGTGGTCGATCTGATCCCATCCTTGCTCAATCCAACTCTCTCATTAGCGAATGCAACCCAAGCAATCGATCTTTTTCCATCCGCCGACCCCATTCTCCCCTTGGAGAATGCAACTCAAGTGGTCGATCTGATCTCGTTATCGGTTGATCCTACTCTCTCGTTAGAGATAAAAACTGATACTTCCCATGTTTTTCTCGTTGATACAAAGTCTACCGTGCTGGGGGGGATTCCTCCTTCTCCTATGGAACCCCCTCAAAGTAATGAGGCCATCCTTTTTTATTGGGGTGCACTAACTGGACCTCGTATTCCCTCTCACATTCCTTTCAATATCACAGTACAGGTTTGTGGTCGGGACGTTCCCTAGAAGTTGATAGACAAAGATTCGTCCATTAGTATTTTTTCCTCTATTTCTTGGCAAGATTTTGGTTATCATCAACTTATGTCGGTTACGCAAAATATGTTAGCTTTTAAAAGAAGAACTAGTCAACCTTTAGGGAACCTTCCTCAATTTCCTGTAACTTTGGGAGGGAAAACTGTCTTTATTGATGTCATGGTAGTCAACGATCCCTTGGATTTTGATTTACTCCTTGGGTGATATTATGTCTATGCCATGAAAGCTATTATTTCCACTCTTTTTCGTGTGATATATTTCCATCACGATTGAAGAGTTGTGACTATTGATAAACTCTCTTTTGTTGCCCCTGATTTGATTATCAACCCAACAACCTCCCTGAATGGTTATTATATGAAGATGGTATCTCCCCTACCACAGGTCAATTATGTGGCGTTGTCTCCCATGCCTTTAGCTACTAATGCAGATGAGCCCCTCATTGTAAGCTCAATCTCTTATGACTTAGATATGGTAGTTCACATGGTGATCTCTTCAGTAGGGCTATTGGAGCCTGACCTCCTTACCCCTATCATGGCCCTCGACATGTATTCCTTCTAGAGTTTGTTTCTTCCATCAAGTGAAGATCTGTTGGAAGACATGACCGAGTTTTATCCCATGACATGGTTTCCTTTTGGAGCATCATATCCTTGGAATCCATGATCAAAAAGAGATTTTTGAGCATGGTTTTCTGATTTCAATCTCATTAAAAAATGAAACCAACCACGAGGATAGTTTGTGAGTCTCTATCGAAACCTTGTTAAAAAATGAAACAAAGGTTATGAGCATAGTTCTCGTTTCTGTGTCAAGCTCATTAAAAAATGAAATAGAGGTCTGGGGATTCANTTCCTTCTAGAGTTTGTTTCTTCCATCAAGTGAAGATCTGTTGGAAGACATGACCGAGTTTTATCCCATGACATGGTTTCCTTTTGGAGCATCATCTCCTTGGAAGCCATGATCAAAAATAGATTTTTGAGCATGGTTTTCTGATTTCAATCTCATTAAAAAATGAAACCAACCACGAGGATAGTTTGTGAGTCTCTATCGAAACCTTGTTAAAAAATGAAACAAAGGTTATGAGCATAGTTCTCGTTTCTGTGTCAAGCTCATTAAAAAATGAAATAGAGGTCTGGGGATTCAACCTAGACTCTCAAGCATAGTTCTTGTTCCTATGTCAAGCTCATTAAAAAATGAAATAGATTTCCCCCCTCTTCGATTGAGTCAAGTACTTTGTTACGTATGGTATTTGAAGATTCTTTTCATCCTCGTGTGCCATTGGATGAACCGAAGCTTGGGGGGTGATGCTTTCAGACTATGGACTTCATAATGCAGTTAAACCACTAACTTCTTCAGGTGGGGGCTAAGTACCAACCATCCCCGGATAATGCGTTGGGAAGTTGCAAACACTCTTTTCTCTGGTTTAAGCTTGTTTAAAAATGAAACCACCTCCCTCAAGCATAATTTCCTCTGGTTCAAGCTTGTGTAAAAATGAAACCAGGTCCAAGCATAGTTTTGTTTAGTTTTAAAGCTTGTGTAAAAATAAAATCTATCCCAATCATAGTTTTTCTTTGTTTTAAAGCTTGTGTAAAAATGAAAAAAATATCGAGCTTAGTATTTGTTCTCTCTCATGCTTGTAAATACCTGAGAATGAAACCAAGTATAATTTTATCACTTTTTCGGACTTGTAAAGGTTATACAAAAAGGGAACCCCTGGAATTCCATTTAAGCTTTTTTCAGACTCTCTAAACATGAAAAGATTGTGGAGAAATCTTGTTATTTTCACGCTCGTTAAAGTGTTTGAAGAAAATGTTTGTTGAGAGATAGTTTATCTTTTTTTCGGTTTCACCAGACTATTTTACGAAAAAGGACCTTTTGGAGTTTTCTTTATGTGTTTTTCAGACTCTCTAAACATGAAAAGCCCATGAGTTTTCTTTCTTTGGACTCGTAAAAAAAACATCGAAAGGCCCATATGGGACTGAACCACTCCTTCGTAGGGTTCGTTAAACATACTCTAAGGGACTCATCTAAAGCATGAGCTTACATTTCAAGCATATGTTATCCTCCTCAATCTTCTGTAAAAATAAAGAGGTACTTGCCAGAAATGGTGGGGGGGGGGGTTTGGAAAGAAATGTATCTAAACTTGCATTCTATGGAAGAGTCTCTTTTGAACATGACACCCTTTCACTCTCTTTGTGTCTTGGTTGGAAAATACGCTTGTCTCCTGATCATACTCCTTTATAAGATTAAAAATTGGTCTATGATCCTTGTTGTTGAGTCAGTGTTTCCAAGACAATTGTCGTGTCTTCAATATGTTCAAGGAGAATTTCAACCCGGAAAGCCTTATATTGCATCGGCCATTTCTACAGTCCTTAAGCCTTCKACTGTGTCGGCCATCCATGCGTCGGTCTTGAATCACTTGTTACTATGATCTACCTCAAATAGTTTTACCTGTTTCRTGTCATTGATTGGGGATACATTAAGGCCCTCCTATGATGAGTCTTTTCCTGTCGAATTCAACTCATTATCCAAGAATTAGACTTAGAAACTAATTGATACCTTGGAAATTGGATGCCTCAATGGAAGGTTTCCTCTCTTTCGACAGTAGGTTTTCATTATTGACCCTTGATCYAGAGATTCCACCAAGTGTTCAACTTCATATCATTAATTCATACCTGTTGGATTATACTGGTGTACCTTGGGGGTCATTGAAAATAACTGTGATTTTCCTCGCACTTGTTAACGGTATTCATTAATGACYAGTAATCAAGTGGTTTCTACCATGTTCGACTTCATCACATGTATTCTCATGGTTAGATTCATACTATAGAGTGGTGGAGATGAAGACCCTAAATATTTTCTAATAGATTCAGGTTGCATTGGAGTATATTCATATTGTACTATTGAGTAGATTCACAGTGTATGTCTCGTGGCTATGTTCAAATTTGAGTCTTTAACACATAGATCCACGGTGTATTTTTGGTGACTATGTTCATATTTGACTCATAATGGCATGGATCCATAGTATATGTTTGGTGGCCATGATTTATCTTACTTGACATGGATCTTTACATGTTGTCATTTATTCTTTGAGTCATTTGTATTCTAAGTATGGGAATTCCTACCTCAGTGATGAAGATATTATTGTATTGTATTTCCTTGTTTGTTGGCAGGTTTCCGACCAACATGTTCCTTGTTCCCTACACACACTCAACAAAGTATTTCAACTATCACTCTATTCTAACTTCATACTTTGGGGGGCTTACTGTTACACATTATTTTTGTCACCCCTATGACCATTAACAATGTATAGCTATCCTTTGTATTTCTAAGGATCAATGGTTGGAATCCCTGAAGAATATTGAAGACACATTTTCCCAGAAAGATGAAAATTATCTTTTCCTTTGTAAAAAAGTTATAAAAAGGGATCGTCGCACCTTGCTTAGTATTAAGGATGCGACGATATAGGATCCTTGCAGGTTGCACCACCGTGGCCTGTGATGTCGTCACAGTTTTCTCAATGTTAAGGGTGCGATGATTTTTGTACGAAGGAAAAAGAGGAATTTCTTGAAAGTTCTAGAATAGAAGCTTTGAGGGTGAGGTGGCCTTCGATTATTTTGGATCTGAATTGCATCCCTGATATCATGGGATCATCCTAACCTCCTCACTCTATCCTTTTTATCTTATAAAAGGAGAAGAGTTCTCATGGGAAAATTTAGTTGGAAAGTTCTTGAGTTTTGTAGCTTGGAGTTTTTGGAGTTTGTATGTTGGCTTTGAGCTTTGCTTTATCAAGATAGATTGTTGATCTCAAAATCCATGGAGAAGAAGTGTGTGGGAAGCAAGGAACTATTGGAAGGAACCTGACAACATCAAGGCATATGGTTGTATCTTTCTTTCACTTTCTTTAATACAATGATATATTTATTTCCCATAAAATTGATCTTATTTTATTGTATGTCTCCTTGATCACATACATAGGTTTTGTTGAGTATACGTTGCTTCTTTCACTTCGTTCACTTGTGTCTTTTGATAGGTTCAACATATCATAAGCCTTGGTGTTGTATCCCTTTCATCACCTGAATGAGAAAAAGAGGGACACTTGCAAGTCCAGTTGGGTTAGCTAGACAGGACAAAAGTTAGTGCAAGAGTTAGAAATATCAAGTACAAGAAATAAACAAACAACTAAGATAACAACAATTAAAGAAACTAAACTAAAGTACATAAGGGAATTAGAACCAAAATCAACCAAATAATTGACCAATATTCATGCCACCAATGGATAGATTGTATTAGTGGGCAAACACCAAAGATAAAGGGAGACTTATGGGTCCCCTCTTCCTCCAAGGGAGGGCTCTTGAACCCCCAATGAGAGAGATCTTCTTACAAATAGAAATATAAAAGGAAATCGTGAAGACATCCAAATCTCATTCACTCAAGAGGTGACATGAATATCCCAATGAAATGGTGCTTGTATGCTCCAATGAGGAAAGAGGTTCCTTGCAAGATAATAGAGGCAGCATAACAATACAAAACGATTCTTGGAAATATAGTTCACCCATGGACTCTTTTTATAGCAAATATTTGAGGCATTATCCAACCGGTCTTTAGTGTGAAAAAGGGGCCCTTTAGGGCACCTTTAGGTCTTTGACCAGCCCCCCACTCGGATTCATCTTAGATTTGGGGGTCAAATCGACTTGGGAGCTGAACCAGAAGTGGGTGGGATGCTGACCAGAATGATTAATGCATCGTTTTGAGGTGTGTGCGGATTTTTGCATCCACAGTCGCGCATCGGGCACATGTGCACTTTCCCTACATTTTCGATTGGTGTGCGTGCACGCACTTCCTTTATATTATGAGCGCATGCCGATTTTATAACCAGTTGTATAGTTTGTGCCCTTTGGAAATGAATTTTTGGGCCATGAATGAACTAATGGGTGTTTGGAGATGTTGGATTCCTGTAACCATTTGCGGATGAAATTTCAGTGATAACATATGCCCCTTGATGTGTGAGGTTACGAGCATACGTATAGCCAAAATACATCAATGTTTCTTCTATTGAGAGTACCATTGTAATAAAGAGTGTTCATAGGGATTGCAAGAGCGACCCATTGGAAGGAGAGGGGAACATGTGGGACACAAACCTTTCGCCAGGTGTGGAAAAATAAAACTATGTACAAATGAGGCGAGCATGCCCCATGCTTGTGTCATGTAACTCAAAATGTGGAAGACAGTAACTGAAGTGATATGTTGATGTAGATAACTGCAGTGCCCTCTGGGGCAGTTTGATAATGACACAAGACAATTCTGATGGTGAACATATTCTAAAAAGAGGCGATGACACCTGTAAGAAGTGTCGATAAGTCGCGGGCATTGATAGCCCCAAAACATTTTAGAGGTCTTCAACTAGTATAAAACAATTGCAATAGTCGCAAATTAATACCCACCGTAACATGAGATTGTCTTGAAGTCAAATATTATGGAGGTCAACGACAACAGAGACAAATGGTATTTTTCTCTGTGTCATCCGAGACTCCTCATTGTAAAGGGAATGAGAGTCAAGATATTGTTTCCCTCCTAGAAATTGTGTTGATGTCGACAGAAAGGGAGACGTGACTCTGAGAAGCAAAGGGCTTCATAAAATCCACTGGATAAGATCAGTAACTAATGAGGTGCATGGAAGAAGTCAAGACATGTTGAGACTCAAGATTTACCTTGGTTGGGGATATATGCTAAGCATGAGTGGCAACAACCTTGAAACTAAAAATAGCGTCAGGGGGATGACTAAACATGGGTTAAATTGGGCCAGACGCATGACAAAGTGGACAAACTGAGAGATTGTTGGTACATGGACTGTAGGATACTCAGGGTTTATGGACAATGTCAACAAGAGTAGAAGGTAATGAATGCCCCAACCAAGGGCGACACGGGTTTCTTTTGTCGAAAAAATAAGGTCGTCAAAGGTGACAACAAAAAGATAAGTAAATGTTGGGAACAAAGGCTTTTCACAATTACCAAACAAATAAACAATAATGTGGGATAAGTGTGCAGATACAAAAATGGGTGCCCGAGTGTAAGATGGATTGGCCTATAAGGGTGCAAGTTGCGGGGAAAACTGGTGGAGGGTGGGGGCCCCATAGGTGGGTTTTTGTATGAGGTAAAGGAATGGAGGGAAATATGTAGATAGGAAAACTGACTGAGGATGAAATGGGGGGCTAATGATGTTGCAGAGGCATAGTCAAATGATATCCATGAGGAGATATCCTGGGAGTCCATTAGGAAAGATAGCAAAATTGAGGAGAAGGACTATGTGGTTGGTTCTCGGACATGCTTAAGACTATCAGGACTCCCATCCTTAGGGGGAGAAAGAAGCATGAGTGTCAAAGTGACAATAAGRGGACTATGAATGGGACAAATCATGTAGGGGGGAGTGTTGTCGGATGATAGTACTAAACATGCAGCGGAGGTGATAGTACTGCAGAGCCGGGTGTGAGGATCCTATAGGAAAATGTCGGAGGGTGTGATTGGGAGATGCAATTGATATTCAGAGGGAATGACTACATGCCAGTTTYRATCATATACCTATAGGGGTTGCGCTGGTGTGTGATGACCAAGTACCTACACACATGAAAACCGAATAATCGATGTGAAAAATATCTATGGATAAAGAACATATAAAAATTATTCGATAATTTTGAGATGAGCATGCGTACCTGGGTGTGGTGTGAAAAAAATGCTCCTCGGGGGCTGAGGGTGGATGGTGACCTAGGGAATGTGATTGTGTAGGTGGCAGGACCCTGATCCCATGGCTGAAGATGGATCGAAAAATGGATGCTCGAAGCTCCTGTAATTGAGCATGGAAGTTTGGAAAAAGGGACTATATATAGCTATAGGGCCCACATTGCCACCTCATTTGTACCTATTGCTATAGTGAGTTGACGAGGGGTTTGAGAGGATATTTGGAGATTTTAGGAGTTTGAGCCAGTCGATCCGAGATTTGTGAGAGCCAAGTTAGTGGTCGTATCCTCCTTCATAGTAATTAGGATTTATTTTCTGGGCAGGGTCGTACGTATGGACGTACGGAGGGATTTTGTTAGGGTGGGCCCCCCACTGCATGGGCGATCGAAGGATTCCTGCGCTTGGGTGCACGGCTGTAATTTGGACAGCCACACATGGGGATGCCCGAATGGGGAAAATAGGCATGCATTGGATGCGCGCCTGTTCGAAGCACAGTTGCACATGCATGCGCTGTTGTTTCTCTGAACATGTGTGCACAACTATGCAGCGAACAGGTGTGCATGAATGCACGTCTGTGTGTGTGTGTAACACACTATTTCCCCCAGTCTGTAAAAATAACTATACTGGCCAAGAACTATGGCAGACT
>JASDQU010738212.1:182907-200976 GCA_032191745.1 Picea mariana | reverse complement strand
TATATATATATATATATGTTTGAGAATGTTCTGCGTAGTAGTGTTGCTCGACAGTGGGGTTGATGGTCGGGGATGTTACAATATGATATCAGAGCCATGGTTTCAACACTAAGCCTGGATGGGATGGATACGTGGTCTTTGGACCCAAGGCTTTGAGTGGAAATGGTGTTCAGAGGAACCAATTTCAAACCTTAGAATGTTTCTGAGTGCCAATGGGTTACTTGGTCATATTAAGAAGCTCAGGAAGAGTAGCAGTAGAATAGAACCACAACCACCATGGTATTTGACCACAGAGAGAGAGTGCTCAACACTTGGGGTGCTGGAGTTATAGTATCTATTTGGAAGGAGAGGAAAAACATTTACGACCGTCAGATCTGGAGAAGATGCATGAGGGTTATCTTGGAAGCCATTCAGAGTTCGACAATTAGGAGAAGCGGGGTGTATTGTGGCATAAATGCCCAAAACCTGAAACCTCTAAGTCCTGAGGGAAATCTACACTGTAGATCTGGAGAAAATATCTTGACCATTGGATCAAGTAGAAGAGAAGATTGTAATTTCGGGAGTTTGGCTATCAGGAGAAGTGGGATGTGCCATTTCAAAAACTCCTGAAGTTTGAAGTTCTGAGAGAAAGAGTAAACATGGTGGGGCCGGATGACCTCGCCTGTGGTGACGTGGAATTTCCTAGGCATACCACGTGCCATCACCTTAGTCAGTGACAACTATACTATGTGAGCCCGAAGGATAGAGAAGCTGGAAGTTCAGGAGTCACGAGATTGGGAGGAATTAAGCATGAAAGCTTTCAGAACCCAAAGTTCCGAAGCCCCGAAGTCCCGAAGCTCTGAAGTTATGAAGTATGGGAACTCCGATGCTTGAAGTTCCATAGAGAGTGTCAGCCGTTGGATGTTGAGTAGACATGGAAGGTTGATCCACCCTACATCATGCATTTGTTAGTTTAGAACTCGAGAACTTTTTTTGTAGTGCTTTGAAACCTCCCGAAGCGTGAGATCCTGAAGCACTCAAAAGTTGGGGCCCAGTTCATAGCCCAACTTCACAATCAAGGGGGGCTAGAGGGAGGATCTAGCGCCTAGGAGATTCATGATTTGAAAAATCATAAATTGAGGGTATCGGATTTTCCCCAAAACAAAATACCCGAGATGCGAAGCCGTGAAGCACCTTTTCTTTATAGGCGACTGATCACGGCCCTTGATAACATGGATTGGGGACTAAGAGAAAAGGGGCTAGTGACCAAAGGATTGTTACAGAACTAAGCAAAGCTTGAAAAATTCATGAAATCTGAACATTTTCTTAAATCATGTTGGTTTATGAATTCTATGGGAATTGTTAAGGATTGATGACTTGAAAAATTTTAGTTGATTTCACATTGTGATTGTAGAGTTCAGTGAGTGTCAGAACCACAACAAATTGACACAGAGTGCAGGAATGGAGGAAGCACATAATGCTTCTAGTTTACAGAATGAAGCAAAAGGAATGGATGTCCATTTCAGAGTTGAAGGATCAAACTCCAATGGACATGGAGAAGAGATAGATAAGGAAGGAAACATGATGAAAATCATTGAAAGATTGCAGAAAGATGCCCAAACTCACCGAGCAGATAGAAGAAATCTTAGGAAGCTCATGAAAGCTAAGGAACAACAGGGAGAATTCAAATTAAAGTTGACGAAGAGTTTGGAGAGAATAGAAAAGAAGTTGGATAAGGAGAGTGACTCGAGCAAAATAGGGAGTCGTAAGACCCCTGAGAATAAAATAAGATCAAGAAGCATTAGCAGGAATCATCGCCACTCCTAAAAACACTCCAATAAGGAGGAACATAGTAGTTCAAGCCCATCTCCTACTAGAAAGCACAAAAGATCTGGATTGGATGAACTAAAGGGAGAAATGAACAATATTAAGCCTCCTACGTTTGATGGAGAACATAAGAAGAAGGAAGATGTCGAGAAATGATTGCTTGGCATGAGAAAATATTTCCAACTGCAAAATTATTACTCTCATGCAGAAGGAAGAATTGCGATGTATCAACTGAAAGGAAAAGCATCCATGTGGTGGGATCAGCTTGTGCAGTTGCAACACCTTACAGAGAAAGATGTCACTTGGAAAGAATTCAAGAGATATTTCAAGAATAAATATTGGACTAAAAGATATTATGACAGAAAGATGAAAGAGTTCTTTGAATTCAAGCTAGGACCATTGATGAATACGAACGAAGATTCTTGGAATTGTTGATGTATGTTTCATTCATCAAATATGCGATTGTCAAGATTCAAAGGTATTTGAGTGGACTACCACCTTCCATTGGTGACAAGATCCAATATGATGACCCTAAGACTATGTAAGAAAATATAAGAAAAGAGAAATTCTTATATGAGCAGCAAAGGGAAAAGCCTACTTTTCGGAAGGCTTGAGATGACCAGAAGAAGTTTAAGAAAGAGCAAAGAAGAAGGGAAACAAACCTCCCTTTTTAAAAAATAGTCCTCAAAGGACAACCATCATTTAGAGAGATGAGAATGGCTAATGTATGAGAGCAAAGGCCAAGTCATATGCCCATTCAGTGTTGGGGCTGTCAGGGGAACCACAAGTACAAAGATTCTCCCCACAAAAATGGCAAAGTGAGAGTTGTCCATAATGTTCAGCAAGTTGAAACAGTGGAATACATGGGCAGTAGAATCCCAAGTATATAATCAGCCTTGGACAACAAGCAAGATGAATATCAGTCGCACATGATTGAAGTGGAAGGAATGATCAACAACCATGCCTTTCTATTTTAATTGAATTGGGGGCTAGACATAGTTACATAGATTCTAGAGTGGTGGAAAGTTTGCAATTGTCGAGAAGCAAACATGAAAAGTCTTGGTTAGTGAATTTGGATACAGGAATTAAGAGGAAAGTCACTGAGTTAGTTAAGTTATGTCCAATGGACATGAATGGATTGAGCACAAAGGCTTAATTGAACATCCTTCTTTAGGTTCTTATGAATGTCTAATTGGGTTGGACTGGTTGGACCAACACCATGCCATCTTGGACTATAGTAACAATGCATTCACTTTCCTATATGAGGAAGGAAATCAAAAAACATTCCAAGGAATTCCCAGAGTTATTGCTATTAGAGAAATCTCAACAATGTAGCTGAAAAAGTGCTACAAGAAAGGTTCTTAATTGTTTGCAGCCCATGTGGAGGAAACACCTAAGGATAAGGTGTCAAATATTGAAGATCATGCAGTACTAGAGTTTGAAGATGTATTTCAAGAGGTACCTGGACTACCCCCGAAAAGAGATATTGACTTCTCTATAAACTTGATGCCTAGAGCAACTCTAGTGTCGAAAACTCCTTATAGAATGAGTACACCAGAGCTGAAAGAAATGCAATTGCAGCTTGAAGAGCTTCTGAAGAAGGGGTATATACACCCAAGTGTGTCACCTTTGGGCACCCTAGTCCTGTTCGTGAATAATAAGGATCGGACGTTGATATTGTGCATTGATTTCAGAAAATTGAACAAAGTGATGGTTAAGAACAAGTATCCTCTGTCGAGGATCGATGATTTCTTTGATCAGTTGAAGGATGCTAAGATATTTTCGAAAATAGATATTAGGTTAGGGTATCACCAGGTAAGAATAAAGAATGAAGACATCAGTAAGACTTCCTTTAGAAGAATGTATGGTCATTATGAATTCACAATGGTGTCATTTGGGCTATCGAACACACCCGTTGTTTTTATGTGCCTGATGAATGGCGTATTCATGGACTATCTAAACAATTTTGGCATAGTCTTTCTGGATAACATTCTGGTGTATTCCAAGTTGGAGGAAGAGAATGAACAACATATGAGGATGGTGTTTCAGGTGATAAGAGAGCACCAACTATATGTGACATTGACCAAGTGCTCATTTTATAAAAAACATATCCATTACTTAGGGCATATAATTTCGGAGGATGGGATAGTTGTAGATATTGAGAAGATTGATACCATCAGAGAATGGTCAGCACCTAAACATGTGACAAAATTCAGATCCTTTATGGGTCTAGCTGGATATTATAGAAGTTTCATCACAGGGTTCTCGAGGATAACTCACCCTATCACTTCCTTGTAAAGGAAGGAGAATAAGTTTCGGTGGACAAAGGAATGTGAGAGAAGCTTCCTGCAGTTGAAGCAAATGTTAACCACTACTCCAATCCTGAGGGTTGAAGATCTGGATGAAGACTTTGTAGTGTGTACAGATGCATGAAAAGAAGGACTGGGAGGAGTCCTCAGTCAGAAGGGATTCGTAATTTGTTATGAATCCAGAAAGTTGAAAGAGAACGAAAGGAACTATGCAACTCATGATTTAGAGTTGGTAGCCATAGTACACGCTCTAAAGAAATGGAGGCATTACCTCATGGGAAGGAGGTTCAAACCGAGGATAGACCATAACGGTCTAAAGTATTTGTTTGATCAACCAACCTTGAATTCTAGGCAGAGTAGGTGGTAAGAATTCCTTTGTGAATACGATTTTGATATCAAGGATATCAAAGGAAAAGAGAACAAAGTGGTTGATGCACTTAGCAAGAGAGTGCATGAATTGCATGCTACGACCAGTAGCATGTATCAA
Source organism: Picea mariana (assembly GCA_032191745.1). Lineage (NCBI taxonomy): Eukaryota > Viridiplantae > Streptophyta > Pinopsida > Pinales > Pinaceae > Picea > Picea mariana. Next base: position 196,374 of record JASDQU010738212.1, on the reverse strand, counting down.
ACTGACATTAAGAGAAGAAATTTGGAAGTTGCAAATGTAGATTTGTAGTACATGGATTTGGTAGAAAAACTGCAACAAGGTAAGATGCCATAGAAAGTGGAAAATTATAAATTGGAAGTTGATGGAATACTTCTATACAAGAACATAATTTATGTACCTAATGTCCAGGACTTGAAATTTATGATTTTGAAAGAAATGCATAATATCCCTTATGTTGGGCACCTTGGATATCAGAAAACTGTGGCAACAGTCAAGAGCCATTACTTTTGGTCTAGTATGAAGAGAGAGATATTGTTGAATACATCACCATATGTATGGAGTGTCAGAAGATTAAAGCTTAGCACAAACATCCACCAGGGTCGCTGCAACCTTTACCCATTCCTGAGTGGAAGTGGGAAGTGGTGACAATGGATTTCATCATAGGATTGCCTAGAACAGACAAGCAATATGATTCAACCATGGTGGTGGTGGACAAGCTTTCCAAATCTTCCCATTTTATTCCACTAAATACTACTCACAAGATAGCTAATGTTTCTGATATTTTTATGAGGGAAATAACGCGATTGCACAGTATGCCCAAGACAATTGTGTCTGACAGGGACCCAAAATTTACCTCAAAGTCTTGGAAGGGGTTGTTCAAAGGATTCAGAACGAATCTGAACTTCAACACTGCTTATCATCCTGATTCTGATGGGCAGACAGAGAGGGTGAATAGAGTACTAAAAGAAATGCTAAGGATGTATGTGATGGACAAACCATCTAAATGGGAAGACTACCTACACTTGGTAGAATTCACCTACAACAATGGGTATCAAGCATCATTGAAGATAAGCCCATTTGAAGCACTTTATGGAAAAAAGTGCAATACTCTAGTAAGCTGGGATAATCCAGCTGATAGAGAAGTAGTTGGGCCAGAGTTGCTCAAGGAAATGGAAGAGAAAATGTTAAAGGCTGCCTAAGACATGAAGAAAAGTTATGCTGATAAAAACAGAACCCACTGAGAGTTTAAACTGGGTGATCATGTTTTCCTGAAAGTGAAAGCCAATAGAAGTTTCCTAAGGCTGGGAAACTATTCAAAGTTGGCAACCGGATTTTGTGGGCCATTTGAAATCCTAGAAAGGATTGGGATAGTTTCATATATTATTGCATTACCTACATCCATGACTGTACATAATGTGTTTCATATTTCATTTCTTAAGAAATATATACCTGAGGCTAATCATGTAATCGATTGGAATGTGATTCAGGTGGAGAAAGAAGGTGTCCTGTAAGTGCATCCTACGCGCATATTGGACTGGAAAAGAAAACTGCTCTGGAATTGAGCCATAAGAATTATACAGATCCAGTGGAGCTGGTACGGTCCCGAGGACATGACATGGGAGCATGAAGATGCTATGTGGGTAGAATACCCACATATTTTTGAAGATTTTAAAAATCTTGTTGATGTTGTGTAAAGAGTTTCACTGAGGATAGTGAAAAAATAAGAGAAAGGGATTGTAACACCCCAAAGACGTGCCCCAGTTATATTATGAATTGTAATCATGTTTTGTAGGCTGGTGAGATGAGTCTTGATAAGCTGGTGGGATTATGTGTTTATTAGGTCGGAGAGCCTAAGTGTTAAAGGCGAAGAGACTATTTTTGTATATGTGATTATGTGGAACATTAATAAAGATTAAACATTGTTGCGTGCAGACCAACCACGAAGAAAGAGTGATTGGGGACTAAGCTTCCACAGGGTGGGTAAGGGAAAAGGGGTTGAAAGGTTGGAAATAGGGGCTAAGCTTAGGGGCTTAAGTCCTTGAGAATAATAATTTATTATTATTTCAAAGCTGTGTGACAAACATGTTTTTATCCTAAGTCTTGGGAGAGGCAATGCATGTAGCTCCAATGTGTGAAAAAGGGAATACATGCAGCTCCAGGAAGACAAGTGGCGACTTGGGCACATGCAGTTAAAAGATGAAGCGTCAGCTATGTTGGGGGTTCACTTACCATTTTCCATGAATTGGGTAGAGTCTTTGCGAGTGCCCTCTGTATACCCTCACGCATTTCTGAAAACCAGAACCGAAAGTCGACCAGTGTATTACTGTGAATCCTGTGGCCCCTGTATTCAACCTTTGCAATATTCAAGGATGCACCTGAGATCTGAAATTCGTGAACTGTTTTGTGTCTTCTGAGGAACCTAACACCTGAGTAATCACCTTAGTTGTGTCATATTTTAGCATGGGCTATTGCCGCATGCGGTGCCATGCCCATATTTTGTTTCTACTATCATCCCTATTTTCCTCACCTGACTGGAGCTGAGTCGAGGAGTCTAAGTGTGTTGTCAGGCCCATGGTAGAAGAGGCAGGTTGTCAGGCCTGTGAGCAGCTCTCTCTAGGTGAGAGAGTCTGCTGGGAAGTGGTTTTCTCCCAGAGAGAGTCCAACACGAACTACGAAGCTCTGATAATTCATGATCCAGCATGTTGCCAAGACCCAAAGAGGGAGGTGAAGCACCGATGGACTATTCTTGTGAAGGTGTATACTCCTAGGTGGAACATGCATGTGGGGAATGAGAGTCTGTGAGTAGTGGGCATAAGAAGGCTCCTCGAGAGAATCCTTCCGGTTTCTCTGTGCAACTTTCTTGTAACCTTAGCGTAGTCTAGGATTCCCTTGCCCTAGGGGGAGCTTGGTCCTAACTTGGGGGTGACCCACTGCTGAGGGTGATGAGAAGCGTGGTCTATGGCTGGGAGGTTCATGGAAGGTCTACATGTAGTTGGTGGAGTTACTCCAGTTTCAAAGATAAGTATGATTATGCATTTAATTTCAATTAAATGCTTGTCTGTGATGCTTGCATGTTTTCATGTATTTCGTTGCATGTATGAATTGTTGTTAATTCCATTAATTTGGTATGTTAGCAGTAGTTATATGATTACTCTATATTTTTTGGTTAAGTTTCATTAAATATGCATGTTATATATATATATATATATATATATATATATATGAGAATGTTCCACATAGTAGCACTGCCCGGAAGTGGGGTTGATGGCCCGGGACATTACACAAATTCCTACCATCAATAATTATCCATATAGTGGGATATACTTTTCCCATGACCCAGACATGACTGTTCCTATTGGTGCAACACTTGGAGATATAGGTAACTTTTATTTTTTATTGTTTAATTTTTATTTTCAATTATATTTATCTTATCAAAAGAAAGAAAAACATGTATTTTTGTGAGATCCATATTACTAACACTTATCTCTTAAATGTGCAGATAGAGCCCCTATGAGACCAACATGACTACTACAACACATACGTCAAGGACGATATGAGATAGGGACCAATGATGATTTATTTAGGACCGTACAGAGCATGGGGAGAAACATGGAGGCTTTAAAATGCTCAGTCTCTATGGCCACCATAAATGATCTTCCAGTAATGATGCAACGTCACGTTGATGGTGTACCCCATACATGGGTTCACCTCTTCTAGTGTTTATCGAACACCATATTTTTCTATTATAGGGATCATTGACCACAAGCCTAAACTTTTATGTGCCAAGGGCATCAGTTTTTACTTATGAACATTTAAAGCTACGAGCTCGAATTTTGTATTATGGACCTCTTTTTGCAAACAAAAACATACATATGTCTCTTTGTGTGTTATTATAATCTACTTTTATTCTAATCTACTTTCAAATAATGAATATTTACATGTGTCAAAGTTTTGTTCTTTTATTTAATGATGAAACAAATGCCAATATAGAATGTAATTAGAATATGAATCAATTACTATATTATATTTCCTAGGAACATGTACATGTGTAATAAAATCAAAAGATCGTTCAAAGAAACCTACTCTAAGAAAGTGACGTATCAAAACCGGATCGCGGATACAATATAAGCCATTCAAATACAACACAACCACTTGAGAGTCCAAATAGAATTGGAGGGATCAAATTCCATATGACAAAGTGTCTTGCAAAATTTTGATAATGACACTGTACTCGACTATATTATATGCAGTTTCTCTAAGACAAACACCTCCAAAGGACACTGGCTGGTTAGTGGGAAAATAGATCACCCAAGCAACATAAGCAATATTACGCGTGTGCTAACTGGAATTGTCTGCGAATCCGACATATACTGATGACTCCCATAGAATATGACACATATAAGAAGCAAAATCGTTAACAACACAAACAAAGAATTTTTTTTTATATAATCTATATATAAAATTTAAACCATGTTTACAGGATAACTAGTACTTGAGCCACGAGGCTCAAGCATAATACCCTTTAAGGTAGAGATTATTTCTAGGCTCTTGAAACATATTACCCTCATAATCATCTAGTTTGTAAGCCCATTTTTCAATACACATTTTATGATATATGGATCATTCCATAGGGGGTATAACTTTCATTCTCCTAATGCATCCTTATCTTGGTCATAGACCAAAACAAGGTCACCTTCAGAGAACACCCTAGAATGAACATAATTATCATATTGGTACTTGACACACTTCTTATGTTCCTCATTTTCTAAAGAGACATATCAGCATTGTTCATCAAGATGTTCCAAGTAATCAAGGCACTCTTGAAGATAAGTCATATTAGGGAGGAGCTTAACAACAATTTTCAGTGAAAGAATTTCACATTCAATTGACAAAACTGCTTCCACTCCACGAACAAGTTGAAAGGGTGAAAACCTTGTCACAATTTTGACAGAGGTATGGTAGGCTCACAATGTCAGATATAACATCGAATTCTAATTTGATCTAGCCAAGTTAGCAGTTCTCCTTAATATGGTTTTCAAGGATTTTTTAATGGACTAGACTTGACCATTAGATTGAGGAGAGTAAGGAGACGAATTCTCCTACCTGAAACCCAGTTTAGATGCTAATTTGGAGATCATGTGGTTCTAGAAGTTACTACCATGTTCAGTGAAAATCTCTTTCGGAACCTCTAACCCAGTTATGACTTGGTTGAAAATGAATAGTGCTACGGTTTCCCCATCGTTAGTGAATGCCGAAATGGATTTTTCCCACATTGTAAAGTAGTCAACTGGCACTATGATGTATCAATTCCCCCTAGATGAATCTAGGTGGCATGTCATGAAATATGCCTCCCACTTTGTGAAGGGTTCGATGATAATAATAGGAAATAGTGGCATGGGAGTAGGGTGCGTGTGCATCGTTTTAGTAAATATTTGACAAGGATGGAATTTCTTCATCTCTTTGACGCAATCTTTAAATATCGTAGCAAAAAAATAATCGATGTGTAAAACATTTTTGTATTTTTCCAACCATGATAAGTGACTGCCACATGCTCCACTATGGTAGTCATTAAAAACTAACTCTCCTTCATCATGATTTAAGCACACATGAAGAATTGATTCCACCCTTTGTCGATACTAAGTGTCGGAAATAATAAGGTAATTTGTACCCAGGTAGCAGACCTGTCGTCGCTAGTATCATGAGAAATTTGGAGGGAAATTTATAGTTGGGAGATATATGAGGATATCCTGATACCAAGGATTTGATGAAGAGATGAGGAATATATGCTCGTATGGAAATGAGTCACTAAATTCATTATCCTCAATCTCCACTGGAAAATCCGACATAAGTTTGACAAACACCAATGAATTCTTAGACTTGGCATAGGAAAAATATAAATCAAACTAATGAAGAAAAATAATCCACTTTTTGTACTTTCCATCAATGATTCAATGAGTCAAAACGTACTAAAAAGGATTAACATTGGTGATGACTATTATCTTGCATAATAAAATATAGTTTTGCAGATGTTGACCAACATGGAATACTACTAATTCTAGTTTATCCACATGGGAGTACTTTAGTTTAGGACCTAATAGTGAAAAACTAAAGTAATAGACCACATGCTCATGGAGCTCACCATCATCCTGAACTGAGACCATGATAATCGAAAATTTGGCTACTGCAAGATATAGCAGGTAGTCTCTATTATAATATGGGGGGATAATCAAAGGATTTCATATTATAGCCTTCTTAAATGCATCAAAAGAAATTTGTGCCGACTCATCCCAATGAAAAGGAATCCCTTTCTTTAAAAGGCGCATAAAACCTTTTGTGATATTAGTATAGCTCGGTACAAAATGTTGAAGAAAAATTTCCTTTCCTTGTAAACTTTGAAGCTGACCTATTGTGTGCATGGGAGGGAACTATACTATTTATTAAACCTTTAAGGGGTCAACCATGATCCCTTTAGTTGAAATGATGAATCCTAAGAGATGTCCTAACATTACACAAAATATGCATTTGTGTGGATTCAAGGGAATTCGATAGTGACAACATATTTCAAACACAAGGAGGAGGTGTAAACTATGTTTTTCCCTCTTACATCAATGGGCAGTGAGATCATCCAAATAAGCATCCACAATGTGCTTAAGATCATGAAAATTTAACATCATGGTTGGCTAAAAGGGGGCTCCAACATTTTTAAGGCTAAAGGGCATTGTTTTGTGTGCAAAGGTTGCCCAAGGACAAATAAAAGTCGATTTATGTTGGTCCTTGGGGAATATTTGTATTTGGTTATAACAAAAAAATCGTCCATAAAAGAGAAAATCTCACTTCCTGCACACTCATAAAGTATTTGATCGATGAATGGTGTAGGGAATTTATCCTTGGGACATGCTTTATTCCAATGACGAAAATACATGTGTATAGGAATTGTGTCATGTTTCTTGTCGACCGACACAGGGTTAGACACCCATTATGTCAACAGTACTAGGTAGATAAATCCAACATTAAGCATCTTCTCCACCTTAGTTTTTATTTTTGTCGGTTTCCTTGGGTTTACCGGTTTCAACTTCTATTGAACACGCTTAGCATTTGCATATGTATGAATCTCATGTTCGACAATATGAGAATCTATGGTGGGCATTTCCTCCTACGACCAAGAAAAAATGTCACAAAACTCTTTAAAAAGTGTCGTATACTGAAAACTTTCTTCTTAAGAGCATTCTTCCCCTATAAAAACATTCTCGACAACATTAGGGGTTCTAGAAATGTTGATTGGGACAATTTTAGATATATTATCCATATTCCCCTTGACATATATACCATCCTTAACTAAGGGGTTTACCATCTGGCCAACACTTCTACTCACGATCGACTTGAATTCTCCTCTTTCTACATGAATGATTTTGGGGAGGAAATATGATCTATGATGAATATCCTCCCATAGCCTTTCACCTCCAGTGATTTACTCGATAACAACCTCAGTTGACAACAAGACGGTTTCAAGACAGTCCTAAGAAATTGAAGAATTATGATCCCAAAAGGACTCTGGAAACATATCGTCCTCCTCTATCCATGCATGAGTCTGATCAAGGTCAACATTGGTGCATTGAATATTCTAATAAGAGATCTCATCTATAGAGAGTGGCATAAACATATCGTCATGTGTGCGGCCATTGAATGATTCACATGGAAAGGGTAACACCCATGGATATTGTAGATACAAAGTTCTAAATGACATGACTCTTGTCACCATATCCAGAGTAATTGAATTTTGAAAGATGACTGGGCTAGAAAAAATATAAGCTACATATGTTGGGAAATGAAAATTTCCCATGAGAAGACACATTCCAACATCAATAATCTAAGTTGTCAACTAATGTTTTTCAATACAGGGACAAATAGATCCTAGCTTTGTTGTGGATCTAGAGTGGTTAAAATCCATCTGATCGATAGTCACAATCCTTCCTTCACAGGGAAAGAAAAACAATTGAAAATTCAATGAGAAGAAAACTTTCATCACGTAAGTCCAACTCCTTCATAATAATAGATTTTAGTTGAATGATGCGTAGACTACCTCTACTTATATGGAAATAGACTTGCCTCCTAACTGGATCATAAAAGAGGAAATAAGTCTCTACAACTTCAAATATCATCTGTAAAAAGAGGTTACCAAAGTGGGAGAAGGTGTGAGTTCTAGAGAGAAAATATCTTTCCAGTAGAACATGGACATGACACATGCTGAAGCGCCCTCGTCAATGACAATCCTCCTGATGGAGTGTTTCACATATATAAAGTCAATATGTAAGTCTACATGATAAGGAAGGTGAGTATTCACATCAGTAGCATCAAACTTCATAGTGAGTAGGATGGAAGAATCCACGACTCTCATCAAGGATAACAATGTGATGCGTTGCGCATGGAAAATTTGAAGAACCTATAAATCATATATTGCACACGACATTTGATCTAAATGATAAACAATCGAATAGTTGGGTGCAGCTCGAGCATTAATGTTATACAATGTCTATTTGTACATTCCCTTTGGTATGCACGAGATCATTTCCTTCTTGGGTTTTTATATATGGAGAGTCCCCTACGGATCACAAGTTTCTTTACCTTTTGTTGTCAACTCTGGATTACCATAATCACAAGTTCAATAATTAAACATATTAACAAATGCGGAAGATCCATTCAACAAATTTGTACCAAAAGTCCCCCCTTGTAGTTGGAAGTGGAAGAGCCAACTTGCATGTTCTGTCCTTGAGGAAATAGATTTTGAAATATAGCAGGCTATTGTTGTCACAAATTTATTAAACATTGGGATTATTCCAACTTCAAGAATTGATGAGTAAGGTGATCATCCTTACAAATCCTGCATGAGAACTTCACTTTACTCTTCTCATTATTCCCCCCCTCATCATTCTTATTATCTTTTTTGTCGTTTCCCCCACTACCCTTCTTTCCATTTCCTTTCTTTTTCTCTCTAGGATGTTGAGGACCCTTATGATTTTTCGATTGTATAGTGTGTAGATTTTAATATTGAGTGGCGAGGGTGGCCAAGCCAGTAGCTAGACTAACCATAATGTTTTGTATGGACAACTGTTGCATCTTCTTTGAGATCATGTATATATATTTTCTCTATTAAGAGGAACCGACAATTCCATCGGCATGTGGTCCTGACTTCAATTTTTCCAAGTCGAGATTCATTTGTGATGTGTTGGGAATGATATCATGGATCATACCAAATTGAGAGTAAATCAATTCCAGTTGTTGTGCTCTAAAGATTTCTTTCTCTTCTCTAAACACTCTTGAAGTAGCTACATCCTTAGAAATATAAGGAAGAAACAATTTAAGGAACCATTTTAATAGAAGTTATTGCATAAATGTGGCATTAATAAAGATAATTTGTCTCATCCATTCCCAAATATGAACAAGGATGTGTGTATCCTTATCTTGTACAAAGTTGGCCAAACGTTTTGTACCAGCATCATACCGGACAGGGAGTTGGATGTGGTTTAGAAAAACCATGGCGAGAACACCAAATGTCATGTACTTAGACCTCTCCAGTTTTATATACCATTTTGTGGCGACCACAGTGAGGGTATGATGGAACAATTGTAACCTGATCGAGTCATCATTGAATAATTAGATGAGCACCAGAAATGAAACATCATTATGTCATCTTATGGGTCTTCATCACTCTTTCCTTCAAACATTGGCATGTTCAAGGCTAGTTTGGTGGGAACCATAGGCCATCTTGGGTCGTGAAAAATCAGGTCATTCATCAAGCTAGAAAAATATGGAAAATGAAAAGTTTCCAGAAACAATAGCATATGTTGCGTCATCGATTGATTAACATCTTGAAAAGGAGGTCCTAGATTGTAACTGGCACCAGGTTTCCAAGAACATATTGTCGATAGACCAAATATTTGGGTAAAACCTTGTTGGCTATGGTTGAATGGATGATAAGATCCACCCATTTGATTCCTGGATAGAAAAACATGGTTTCCCCATGTTGGACCTCCTTGTGGAGGAACTAGTCCTTGCATGCAGTTATATTGACTGAGAAAGGGGTTGTCCCCTAATGGCATCCCTTATGAAGGGAAAGAACCTTTCATGGGATTCTCGTGAGCTTAGAAAGGGTTTCCCTCTACTGACACTATAGATGAGGCGAAAGGATTACTCCCAAATCCATCGTATAATGTGAATGGAGTGGAAGTGGATGGCATGCTAGCGAAACATGTAGAAGCAACCTACACTTGAAGGGGTTAGGAATGGAAGACAAGAAATCACCACTCCCAAATAATGGGAATGATGGAGGAATGTGACCTCCATCCAAAGGGATCACTCAATAGGGAATTGAAGAATTCCCCACACCAATGCAAGAAACCTGGGATGTCGACTGGGAACCAGTCAACGCGTTAAGCATTCCCATCAACAACATACTGAATGAGAAAGTGTTTGTTGTTGATGACAATGAGATGGTTGCACTCATATAAATAGTGGAACCAAATACCAACGAAGCAGTGTTGTTGATTGGAGCGTCTATGGTGGAATTAACCACTCTAGTCGTTGTGTTAGACATACCAGGAGGAAAGATTTTGTAGGTGACTATTGCTGAAGTGGGATTTTTAGGGATTCTTGACCTAGAAACTTGTCGAGTGTCATCTGTAGCGGCCTATTGAAGAGGTATAATATCAACAAATTCTTGTATAGGAGGTGTAATTTGCACTGCAGGTGATGGGAAATTTCTAGTTAGTGAAGGGTTGAAATATGAAGTGTATTGTTCAGCTTTGAGATCTTCAACAGTTACAACCTTCGATTCCAAAGAATTAACTTATAAGGGATATTTGGATGAGATCTCGACTGGACCAATTGATATGAAAGCACCAGATTGGTCAAGACAATGCCTTAGTGGAGGCAAGGGGGAATTATTTTTAACTTCTTCTTCTAACAAAAGACCTGGAATTCTCCTCGATCTAAGAGGAGTTTGGTCAACCACTTTGATTTGTCAGCTTTGGGTGACAGCGTACATTCTTTCCTAAGAAATTCTATGATTATTAATCACACCAATATAAGATCCTAAATGGTAAGAACAGATACAAATGAGCTTGCTAATATCTTGACTTAGGTGGATTAGAGCCTGGGATCGAAATAGTTACAAGGTAGGGTAAGGGAATTTCAAATGAGGGCTGGGGTTGATTAAATCCTATGAAACAATGAATCAGGGAATGAGAAGAAGTTATCCTAACCTCCACTGATCATCCTTATCTAGTACAAGTACCCATGCTTCACATGACACCCTCCACGAATATTGAAAAGTGTGATATGAAATCTACCCAAGGTACCACGACAAATCCCCCTAGTCAGCTCTGGGATCCCTAAAAAAAGAAACTATGGTTACCAAATCATAGTCAATGTCCAAGGGGTACAGTTGATAGTTGGATCAAATGTATGGGAAGGATAACAAAAACCAAAGCTTCTTTAGAGGATTGTCTACAAAAGGGACAGTGTCACTTCATAAAATTTCAAACTCAGTCAGAAGCTCTAGAGGATTGACGCCAAAATGGGAAATATCACTTCAAGAAACTTTAAACATGTTCAAATGTTGTAGAGGACTGATTCCATATGAGTCAGTATCACTTCAAGAAAACCCCCCAGTATACTATCTTTCCACTACACTCAGATAAGCTTTGGAGGGGTCTCTCCTCAACTCTCCTTTACACAACCTCATATATAAACCCTATGTTATATGATATTCTCATCTATACTTATATGATAGTTGGATTTAAATCCTCCCTAACTTAGAATCCTATGTTTGTTTTATGGCCTTGGATAAATTTACTCTCCAACCTGAACCATGGCCCTAGCCTGTAGCTAGTTTGTTTACCCTGTAAATGAAAATTTATAATATTTTTTATTTATAGATCATTTTATGGGGCTTGTAGTTATTGAAATAGGTACATATGGATATTATATTATTTTTTGATAGACGCAAAGAAAAACACTTTAAGAACTAAAGAAAAATGTGGTTTCTTCACTGAAAAAGAGAAGTGCTAACAAAACTTCAAATAAACAAACTCTTTTATTTTATACTTTTGAAAATGAAAGCAATATACTTTTTCTTGTATCCAATATTTTGAGTCACTTTGCAATGCAATCTAAAACACTTTTTGAAGGAAATGAAAAACAAAATGCAAAAACTTTGCAAGCATGGTTTCTTTTCTTTTATGGAAGGATATTGTAACCGAAATCAACAACTATCAAAATAAACAAAAATCCTAAAGACCCGAGTGCTAGTAAACAAGACTCTTTTCCTAAAAAGTTCAAAGTAAAGGGATCAAGAGAAAAGATAAATAACAATTCAGTTATTTTTGTCTTTTATATTACCAAAATAAATGAAATGCAAACGAGAATGAAATTTTTCTTTTTCTTTTATGAACATAGGGAAGTGTTGGTTGTGGAGCCTGATTATCTTCCTGATTCATAGGTTTGTTTTAGTCGTGCTTGGATATGATTTCTTGATAGGGGGGTGTTGGGGGGCTTTCCCCCCCACTACGATTTTTAGGGCAGTCCAGGAGGGGGTGACAAAAATTAATGGAGCCCCCCCTTGGTGGGGGATTTACGGGTAACACCCTCAAAGAGAAATTTTGGGAAAATTTCCTTCTAAAATATTGTAATTTTATAGTTAATCTGGACCGTTCATTATAAGGTGGAATATCTTATAGTAGAAGTTATGTTAGGGATTTTGTCCCTAGAAGAAAACCCTTTTTTATGAGAGAATTCTATTGCAGTTGTGAGTGATAATGAATATTTTATTTCGAGGGAGGAGACTATGAGAAAAAGAAGATGAAATTACATTGGGTGTTTTGTAGGTTGTATCCCTTCATTTTGTTGGATAATAAAAAAGGAAGGACCTGACAATTTCTCTAGTGGACGTAGCCCACACTCGATAGGGAATCTTGGAGATTCAACAACACAACATTTCACCTAGGTTTTTGAAATCCTCATGTATTCCCTCAAAGGTGTCTTTATACGATCCTAAAGGGGTTGAGGTGGTTGAATTCCATTGTTTACGGGCTTAGGGGAGTTTGGTAACGATCGCAACCAAGAAACCCACCCGAAAATGCAGATTTGTTTTTTTACATTTTTTAGGATATCCATGAGTTTCACACTAGCAAAGCACTAACATATGTGATTTGAAAACTACTGACCCATGCATGGAAATAAAATTGCTATTTTTTAGATGAGTCTGATGTAGGAGGATGGGATTTAGATTTCCAATCTAGCGAAACAGACTAATCCATCTCACAAATGAAAATGATGTGGAAAATTGTGCTATAACAAGAAGGTAGGTTGAGAGTGAGATGGAGAGAGAGAGAGGGAGGTATAATGAGGGGTAGAGAGAAATAAGGGGAGAGAGAGACGAAGAGGGGAATAGAGAGAGAGCACTTTCATGGTGCATTCTCATACATATTTTTCACCTATGAGAAAAAAATCTCATAGTAATCATAATCAAATCTGACCCATGATTTCACTACATGTTGACCTCCAAATGGTCATGATGTCACTTTCTTTCAATCCATCAGTTTCTTTTCACTATTTTGAATTCAGGGGATGCTACCTTTTTCATATTTTTATATATTAGAGATTTTTTTTTAAATAACTACTACTATAAATCTTGCAAGAAAATATCTGTCA
>JASDQU010738212.1:172028-182887 GCA_032191745.1 Picea mariana | reverse complement strand
TCACTACATGTTGACCTCCAAATGGTCATGATGTCACTTTCTTTCAATCCATCAGTTTCTTTTCACTATTTTGAATTCAGGGGATGCTACCTTTTTCATATTTTTATATATTAGAGATTTTTTTTTAAATAACTACTACTATAAATCTTGCAAGAAAATATCTGTCAACAAATTAGTAAGAGAGAGAAAGGGGGGACGACTTGGGAACAAAGAGTGAGGGGGATATAATAAACGAGAGAGGAAGGGTGATATAGAGTGAGGGGGAGAGAGGGATAGGTGTTGGAGAGGGAAGGTGGATGGATATGGGTGGAAAACGTGGAGGGGTAAGAAGAGGGGTAGATAGGAGATACAATGTAAGGTGTGTATGAGGGTCTGGTATTAAAGAGGAAAAGGAAAAGGAGGAAAAAAATAAGAAGAAAAACATAAGAGCACATGCATGTTCCTAGAGTGCATGCGCATTCTTCGGAACGTGTGTGCATTAAGTCAAATTCAAAATTTTGGGGGTGCTAATGAGAAATTTAGATTATGTGTATGTTGAGTTGGTTTCCTTAGATTTAGCTTCAAGGTGACAAACATATTGGTTTAGTCTATAAATACATTAAAACCTCCATTTTTATGAATACCTCTCTATATCTTCTTTTTTAACTTTATTTTTCTATAGGATACACAAATTCATTGTTGATGAAACTACATACACACATAGAGTCAACTATGCAGACTAGAAATATATGATTTAAAAAAAAATAAAATTGTTTACTATTTTTAATCTATTATTTTCTTGACATATATCAAAATACTAAAATACATACCTATTTTATTTATTCTATAGTGTTTTTTTTTTTTTTTGAGTAAGAAGATATTATATATTAAAAAACCTGCCATAGGAAAAATGGGGGAACCCAGTTACAGTCATAGTCTAGAGATGCTGATGGGCTGCCCCAACAGAGGGTTAACCAACCCATTTAGCCACTAAGTCTTTGAAAGTTTGATACATCTTACTAAGCATGGAAAATTAAAACTAAAAACCATTAACAGTAAGAAACACGGAACCTAGGTGGTGGCCACGTAGCCTGGCCAGGTGCCTTGTAGATCCTCGCGCCCAGGTTCTTCTTCAATGATGGGCGTGCCACCTTCCATGTTTACTTCAAACTGCGCTGTGACTGTAATGCTCTGATGGTTGATCTCGATCTCAGGTGGTGTCCAGGTGCCTTGGAGATCCTCGGGGCCAGGCTCCTCCTCAATGATCGGCGTACCATCTCCCCAGTGCACTGTATCCTGCATTGTGTCTTCAAAGCTCGGGCAATTGCGAACCTTGTCCTGCGTCTCTGGCTTGATTTCGAGCTCGCGATGCTTCCTTTCCCTCCCGTGCTGTTCTGCAGATTGCACCCTGACTTCTCCACTGTGGGTGCTTCCTTGCGTATGCTCCTTTGCCTCGTGCTCAGTATCGGGGGCCTTCTCGGAGGTATCAGCTGTCGGGGTCGAGAGGAAGGCCTCGTGCAGCGAGGAGAGAATCTGCAGGAAAAGGGTGGCCTTCTCATTCGACTGTTGCAGCCTAAATTGCAGGTCTTCAACGCCCTGTCTTAGCTCGAAAACAAGGCCGTAAAGATTGGCCAATTTATCCGCGACCAAGTCACTGGTTGCTGCGTCCACAGTGGAGGTTCCCTCGCCCGCAAAATCCCTCCTTGGAGGTGGTGGCACTGCATCTAAGGTACGAGGGAGGGTCGATGTCTGAGAGGAGAACTATGCTATTCCGAGAGGAGCCAAAAGGAAGGGTAGCGAAGAGCAGGGCGACCGCAAAATCAGGTCCGTGAGGCTGAAGCTGGCAATTGACTGAGTCGAAGGAGGATGGTCGGGCTTCGTCTCCGGGGAGGGACGGCTAGACGCAGGGGTAGACTCATCACGCAGTGAAAGAAAAGGGCGCCGAGGTCTCCATGGAGATCCCCGCCATGGTTTTCCCCTGAGGCGCCGCTTATGCTTAGGCATTGTGGATGCGCAGAGATGACCGTGGTTGGGAGCCTCCAGGGACCAGTCTGCGCCCTCAGAGGGTGGCCAAGGCCGCAGAGAGAAGAAATCAACTAACCCGCAGTGAAAAACAAAATCAAACAGAGTAACAGTGTAAACAATCACCCCTGCCATGGTAAAACGTGGAGGTCGAGGGCAGTAATGGCGCCTTCCCATCGTCATTAAACAGCATTAAAAGTCCCGGAGGGTGGCGAACGGAGGCACGGGCCCTTCATGTGGCTCCGTGCCTCGTTGGCTTCCACGTTGCGTCTGCCTCCGCCAGCTAGCCATCAATAACACCCCATCCGGGGAATTTATTCTATAGCGTTTAGTGACCTTAACGATTTTTATAAAAAAATTGTACACCGCACTAGAAGAAACTGATATCTACAACCTAAGAAAAAAAATTGTTTGAAAATGTTAAAACCCGTGTAGCTCGCAGTAGCAAAAGTCATTGTAATTTCAAGGATATATTGACTTTTAGCATTTAAAAAAATTACAAAATTAATATTATAAATTTTGAAAAAATGCATCACACTAGAACAATGTGTTCTCTACAAGTGTACAAATTTTTGTAAGGAAATTCCCTCATTAAGGTACTCAACACCTACAATAATGGAGACATATACCGTATCTTTTGCTAGAAAAATATCATACCATTGTTAGAAAAAGTCAAATTTCACATAGTTATTCACAATTTATATAAATAAAAATTATATATTCAAGCTACTTCAATTTCCTACTTTTCATATTTTTACACCATACTTAAATTCATTGCAAAACTACCTTGAATAATCCCTCAAAGTTAATATATTGTTGTTTTTCCATGTTTTCATTGCCACCAACTCGTCATGAGAGACCATCAATAAATTTCACCCACACTAATATTCAACACCCTTATAAGAGACCAATACACATTTCCATCAATAAGCCCCCTTTTGAAACTTGTTTTGGATATCTTCCACCTTCACCTCTAGATGTTATATATGGATAGCAAGGAAAAGAAAGGGAAGACACAATAGGGGCATCATTAAAGGATGAAAGATTCAATGAAAATATTAGGTAGATCCATTTGCAGGTATAGACACATTGAGGAAGCCACAAGAAAAGTACAAGGGCAAACACGACCATAATAGAAAATAGAATATATTCAAGGTAGGAGAACATGTCTGATTACATTTGAACAAACAAATGCTACATGGTGATGGTAAGAATATGAAGTATCTTTGTTATGGTACTTTTGTTGTATTGGATCACGTAAGTGATAATGCCTACATACTCAGTCTACCTCCATATATGTGCATTTAATCAGTAGTGAAAGTGGAAAATGTGAAACTCTATTAAAAACTTCCATGTTTTACTAAGAATTACCGACCATTGAGGACTTAGCACTAGAAGCTCATGCATAGTTAGCAAATGATGCATTTTTACAAAAAAATCCAAAATAACTAGACAAGGACAAAAATGAACTATTGAAAGTTGGGTTGAAAGGGTAACTTCCACTAAAGGAAAAATGCTACTATAGGGAAAAGGTCGAGGAAATATTTCCTTTTTTCCTTTTGTATGATATTTTGGGGACCAACACCCTTCGAAAATAGAGAATTGTGATTCAAAAGGAATCAATTTATATTTTTCCAACTATTTTGGTACTTCTTGAGAAAAAAAAATGGAACTATTGGATTGAAAGGCCTATTTTAAGGGTAGGTCATATTGTGGATATTTGGGGTCCTAGAAGTTTGAGAGCCCATTTGGGGCATTAAATGACTAGTTTTGGAGTTCAAAACTTTGTGGATGGAGTCCCCAACTTCTCAATGTTTTTCAACACATCAAGAAATTCCAAAGACAAAAAGTTCACCTCAAAAAGAGTTTCTACAAGAAAATTATGCCCCATGCAAGTGGGCCTATGGGATTGCCTAAAATGCTCTCGATTGAATGTGATGTCAACTCCCATTACATACACGTGGGGAGTTAGGCGTGTATGTACTTTCAATAAAATTATTAAGACAGGAAAATCCCTAACCCTAATGAGGGAGTAAGACATGCAAAGTCTCAAACCCCAACCCTAGATCGATATTGAGACATGTGAAATATTATACTTCTATGAAATGAAAGGGTTCCAGTTTTTTTTTATTAATTACTTTTTTATAGTTGTGCAAAGAAAGCTAATGAGATAGTATGAGTAGAACAAAGCAAATAAAAGATCTTATAATCACCATATAAACCACAATTTTAATGGAAACTCCCTCATGACTTTTTGTTTATATTTTCATTTCATACCTAAAAAGAAAATAAACAAGTATATTAGATTTTTCAATTTATATACCAATATATGTAAATCAATACACCATTTCCATGTGTGGTACTCATTGATGGACCTAAACCTCAAATTCCATTTAAAATTATATATACCAATCAATGCAACATTCACTAATAAAAAAAATTGTATTTGAAATTATATATACCAATCATTACACCGTTAGGTACCCATTGATTGACCCAAACCTCACTAATAATATAATTGAATATAAATAATAGTATAAAATTTGGGGAGTGTTCACCCTTTCACAAGGATGCCGTGTTGAAATAATGGATGAGTTTATCGTCCCCATTGGATGGCCAAGGCTCTTTATTCTACCCTTTGTGATCAACAAAGTTAAAATACTTAAATTTGGGGAGTGTTCACCCTTTCACAAGGACGATGTGTTGAAGATAGTGGACGAGTTTTTCATCCCCATTGGATGTTCAAGGCCCTTTGTGATCAACGAAGTGAGGCACTCTTCCATTATTCATTTTCAATCTACCTCTTTGATTGTCTCTTTTGCATGACGAATATAATTTCTCTTTTGCATGCCATGACTGCATTGTTATCATATAAACATATATGTAGAAAGAAAAGAGAGACGGTGGCACCTTATTATATTCATATTCTACATATAAGGGAAGGAAATCTTCAAATTTTTAATCTTATATAATAATTTAAATTTTAATATTTTTTATTATTTAGAAAAATTAAAAACCCATAATATTAATATTAACATTCCAAACAAATAACTTTTTAATATTTACTATCTTCCACAATAAAAAAACTTACAAATGGTCTCACATTGAAGAGCATTCTTCAGTAAGCACTTAAATATCACACCATCTACTTATCACAAACATGGATTTACTATCTTCTACAATTAAAAAAAAAACTTAAAAATTGTCTAGCATTCTTCCGTGAGTACTTAAATATCACACCATCTACTTATCACAAACATGGAACTAAGATAAAATAAAATAAAATAAAATAAAATTCATAATAAATAAAATGAATAAAATTCATAATAAATTTGTTGTAATGGCTTGGAACCATCAAATCCAATTATAATAACAAGCTTGAAACTACTTCTTTTATTTTTCCTTTTTCCAGAATCATGTATTAATTGTAAGTTACAGTGTAAGGTTCATCGCAAACTATTTACATTTTAATATAAAAGTACGTTCTCATTACATTGCATTCATTTAACAAAGCATTATTTTTCTCCAGTACATTTAAATATAAAGAATTTAGTAAATTGTAAACATTTAGATTCTTGTCTGAAATTGGTTTCAAATATTTCCTCCCCTGTTTGTAAAATTATTATTATTACTTTTAATAAAATGCAGACTTCCCATCTATAGTTCAAGGGCACCAATTGAAATTGGCCTTTAAATATCCATCAATAATTGTCCTGAAAATAAAGGCTGGTTTGGACATATAAACTTAAAGAGGAGGTACTCTTAAAAAAAAATGACTGATAAAATTATGAAGGCTGGTTTGGTGATATGAGCTTAAAATGAAGGCACTGATAAAAATGTCAGTGATAAAAATACGAGATTGTCTGATAAAAATGACAACAAATTTTAACCCTTTGCAGAATAATGATGACGACTGAAATGACATAACGGAGAACGATTTCGTTGAGCGAGCAATCACAGAATTGTGACCACTTTCGTTGAATGTTTTTTTAATGAACGTTGAATAATAAGTCGTTACTAACGTATTCGAACGAGATATATAGAGACAAAGAAAATCTTCATTGAATCCAATGAAAAAATTTGGAGTGAAAAACATAATTAAGCCTTGACATTTTAACAAATATTTAGTGTCATCTTTAATTGAGTCCACACCAACTTTGTCTGCTGACGTGTTCCTTTCTCACGTAATCATGGCGCACCTGGCACTGTTATGAGCCACTTACTTGTTTTGAATGAGCCACTTTAGTCAACTCGGGCTTACAGCTTAGGCTTCAGATCGTGCACGCTTTAAATTGTTTGGAATTGTCTCTGTAAGTAGGTCAGAGATGGCGTAAGTTCGCATATAATTTTTAGTTTATATATATAAGTGCAGATGTTATCCAGCCTTTCCGACGCGTGATTATTCTTTTTAAACGCAAAATCAAATTGAGAGATTGCCAATCAACTATTAAATTGCTGCAGCAAAGTAGAAGATTTTGAGATTAGTCTTTTTCAAATATGTATTGGAAATGCATTAGATCTGTATTAGTGTAGTTATAAATTTAGTAATGGAGGATGAAATTTTTTGTGTCATGTAACACATATTGTTGACTATGTAATAGGAAAGTAACAAGAAAGTAACTAGTGTTTTTCCAGCTATGTATTGGAAATGCAGTAGATTTGTATTTTTATAGAAGTGTACTTATAAATTTAGTGATGGAGATGAAATTTTTTGTGTCATGTAATTCATATCTCATATTAGTGAGGATGTAATAGGAAAGTAACAAATGTTTTTCCAACAGTCATATTACTGTAAAAGAGTTTTTATATTCATTAATATAAGTATTTTTTTTAGTTTAAAAAAAAAAAAAAAAACCTTATACTTTAAAGGTACTGAGCATGGAGAGCTCTATGTTAAGTGATTTAATCTAATCTTGATTAATATGGACACAAATAGGAGGAAGTTTGTATTAATAAATAATATTTCCTTGATACCTTGTATTAATAAAGAATATTTTCTTGATAAGATCTGGGCTTTACAAGGACATAACTTGTTTTTATTTTTTCATATAGAAAGTTTTAAATTAAAATGTAAATACTTTTATTCCATTATTACAAATATATAATTTGTTACAAATATTTTCATTATATTTATTTAAAATATCAGTATAAAACAAAGACTAAACTAAGTGTCCCCTAGGTTTAGAGCAGTTGGCGAGGAAGTAAGTTGTTAAAGTACAATATTTTCAGCCCATTAAAAAATAAAGTTTTTAAATTTTATAAATAAAAAAATTATTTTATTTTTCAAACAATTTAAACTTAACGAAGAAAAGTCAAGTTTTTCTAATACTACTGATTTAGAGATTCTCATTATGTATGGCTACCCAGGTTCAAAGACACCTAAAATCCAGTCATTCATTACAATATAAACAACTTGTCAACTAGTATATGAAACTGGAAATTGAGGAAGCTACTTTGCACAAAATTAGTGTTACCAATGAAAAGTTGAAAGATTTTAGAGAATGTTAAAATAAAGGATGTAATACTAGCAAAGATTGCATCTTAATACAATGGTAAGATTTGTTATATAAATCATTGCATCTTAATACAATGGTAAGATTTGTTATATAAATCATTGATCATCTAGACTTTGTACAAAAGAGAGAATAGAGAAGTTGTGGCATGAGTATGGTGAGAATAAGTGAAATCAATAAAATGGTAATTTTCAAGAAAAAATATGATCCATATCTTTTTTTTTTTTTTGGGAGTGAGCAATAATACATATATACAAGCTCTCATAAAACATGGTAGACAAATAAAATTGGCTACAAAAAACCATGAGCCCAAAATCACAAATGTAGACTAAATTCATTTAATTCATTTCATGAGTCAAGGTTAATGTAACATTCCAAAAGTATGAAGTTATAAAAGGTATTATATTTTATTTTTTTTGGTTTTCAAATACAACCCACATAGTATTGTTGTCATTATTTCTATCTCCTTCTAGTGATTGAGTCTCAAAACACCTTTCATCACATTTGCATCGTGTCATCCAAGGTTTCTTTCTCCTTCCTACTATTCCAATCACAAAAAAACTTTCATCTTCTTGGATAAGTCCAACCAAGGTTTTCCAAAGCTCATTCTCATCCCTTAGAAAAATCTTTGTGAACATATTAGCTAGATTGTCTTCTGTGTATTTTATCCAACTGTAGCATCTCATCATTTAGCACTTAGTGAATCGAATGATATTTGACATCAATGTTATTTGTTTTAGAATGGAAAACAATATTTTTGGCAAGATGGTTTACGCTTTGGCTATCATAGTTTAGTAGATAATTTTCTTGTTGCAAACCTAGTTCCTCTAGGAAACTCCTCATCCAAAGCATTTCCTTGCATGCATCACTTGGTGTAAAATACTCATCCTCTGTGGTAGAAAGAGACACCATCTTTTCCAATCTAGATACCAATAAGACTGCAGCCATTGTAAAGGTATAGATGTATGCTATTGTGGATTTTCAAGAATCCATGCCACCTACAATATCAACATCTATAAATACTTCCAACAATATATCAATACCTCGAAAACACAAACAATACACAATTGAGCCTTTAATGTATCTTAAAATATTAAAATCCATTTAAATGCATTCCAATTTTCCCTCCCTAGGTTTTCAAGAAACCTACTTACTACTCCCATTGAGTGCTCAATGTTACGACAAGTGCATACCATTGCATACATTAGACTTCCAACTATTGAAGCATATGGAGTCTTGGATTTTTTTTTCCTTCAATATTAGCGGGGTCTTACTTAGTTGTTAATTTAAGATGAGAAGAAAGTGGTGTACGCATAGGTTTTTCATTGGCCATATTAAAGATTTCAAATACTTTTTGAAGGTATTTTTGTTGTGAAAACCAAATTTTGTTTCTTTTCCCATCACGTATAATTTGCATCCCCGAAATTTTCCTTGTTGGTCCTAAATTCTTCATTGAAAATGCATTGTTTAATTGTTCTTATAACCTATTAATCCTCAACTTATCTTTTCCAAAAATCAACATGTCATCAACATATAATAATAAGAAAATGAAATTGTCAATTTTATCTCTTTTAATGTATACACAATGATATGCATTTATCCTTATAAAACCATGATCAAGAATAAAGGAGTCAAATTTATTATACCATTGACTAGGGGCTTGTTTCATCACATATAGACTCTTCTTCAACCTATAAACCAAATTTTCTCTACCTTTTTCAATAAATCCTTCTGGTTTTTCCATATATATATATATATATCTTCTTCCAAATATCCATGTAGGAAGGCTTCTTTGACATCTAATTTCTCCAATTATAAATATAGAGAAGCTATAAGACCATGCACTGCTCGTATTAATGACATTTTGACAACTAGGGAGAACATTTCTATAAAATCGGTAGATTTTTTTTTCCCAAATCCTTTCACCACTAGACTTGCATTAAATATTTGTTGATTTTCCTTGCCTTCATGTTTTATTTGAAACAGAAAATTGTTCTTTAAAACATTCCTTCCTTTTTTTCATTCAACCAAATCCCATGCCTTATTATCATGTAGGAATTTTATCTCCTTTTGCATCACCTTTTTCCATTTGATAGTATTTTCTCGTTCACATGTTTGCTAAAAACAAACATGTTCACCTTAATTAGTCAATAAAATATATTACGAGGGGGAGTATCTTTATGAAGGCCTATGTCGCATGGTATAGCAATGAATTAATAAATTTTGTGGTGGGATTTCTCCTAATGGTTGTTGATTTTGTTGTTCTTCATGTTCTTCTTCTTGTCGTTCCTCATATTCATTTTGCTAGAATGGTTGCTCATTATTTCCATTAGTGTATTCTTATAATGGTGGCTAGTTTTCTTGTTGTTATTGAATTTCAACATATTTTTGTGCCTCCACACATTTTTCAGTGTTTTTAAACATTTGTTCTTCATTAAAAATGGCATCCCTACTTCTAATAAATCTCCTTTTTAGAGGATCCCACAACTGGTAACCTAACTCATTATCAACATATTCAAAGAAAATGCATTTTTCATTTCAATTCATTTTCATCCAACTTGGACCTTTTTTCTTTAACAATATACACATGTGATATACAACCAAAAATTTCATAGATGAGTGTAACATAAATCCTTACTGGTCCATACCTTTTTAGGAAAGTCACCATAGAATGAGGTTATGCGAGAGATATTAAATAATTAGTGGGATGTATGAATAACCTCCCAAAAATATTAAGGAAAGACAAAATTTGAAAGTGTACTTCCCACCTTCTCCATTATTCTATGATTCATTCTATTAATTGTTCCACTTTGTTGTGGGATGATAGGAACTATTTTTACATGCTTTATACCATGTTTACTACAATATTCTTAGAAGGCCTTATATCACCCTTGGAGAAAATACTCTCCACCATTATTTGTTCTAATGGATGAGTGCACAAAGTTGGTGGATGATAAAGTCGCAACAAGGTGAGAAGAAATGTGCACCCGTAGGAACACATGCATGTTTCTAGGAAAGTGCACACATTCCTGATGTGACATGTTTGGAAAACCCCCAACCTCCACTCAGTGAGCCATGTAGGAATGTTTCTAGGAGCACGTGCACATTCTAAAGAATGTGTACACATTCCTGAGAAACACATGTTCAGGAACTTGTACACATTCATAAAAAAAGTTAAATTAAAATAACCTGTGTGTGCTTTAGGAATATGCACACATTCCTAAAGCACGTGCACATTATTAGGAAAAAGAATGTATGTGTGTTCATGTTAATAAAATATCTCTCTCTCTCTCCCACCCTCTCTTTCCCTCCATACTTGCCCCCTTTTTACTCCCTCCCTCTATC
>JASDQU010738212.1:152008-172008 GCA_032191745.1 Picea mariana | reverse complement strand
GTCACGTTGATGGTGTACCACAGACATGGGTTCACCTCTTCTAGCATTTATCAAACACCATATTTTTCTATTATAGGGATCATTGACCACAAACCTAAACTTTTATGTGCCAAGGGCATCAGTTTTTGCTTCTGAACATTTACAGCTACGAGCTCGACTTTTGTATTATGGACCTCTTTTTGCAAACAAAAACATACATATGTCTTTTTGTGTGTTATCATAATCTACTTTTATTCTAATCTACTTTCAAATAATGAATATTTACATGTGTCAAAGTTTTGTTCTTGTATTTAATGATGAAACAAATGCCAATATAGAATGTAATTAGCATATGAATCAATTACTATATTATATTTCCTAGGAATATGTACATATGTAATAAAATCAAAATATCATTCAAGGAAACCTACTCTAAGGAAGTGACGTATCAAAATCGGATCACGGATACAATATAAGCCATTCAAATACAACACAACCACTTGAGAGTCCAAATAGAATTGGAGGGATCAAATTCCACATGACAAAGTGTCTTGCAAAATTTTGATAACGACATTGTACTAGACTATATTATTCACAGTTTCCCTAAGACAAACACCTCCAAAGGACACTAGCTAGTTAGTGGGAAAATAGATCACCCAAGAAACATAAGTGATATTNTTTTTTTTTTATATAACCTATATATAAAATTTAAACCATGTTTACAAGATAACTAGTACTTGAGCCACGAGGCTCAAGCGCAATACCCTTTAAGGTAGAGCCTATTTCTAGGCTCCTGAAACATATTACCCTCGTAATCATCTAGTTTGTAATCCCATTTTTCAATACACTTATTATGATATATGGATCGTTCCATAGGGGGTATAACTTTCATTCTCCTAATGCATCCTTATCTTGGTCATAGACCAAAACAAGGTCACCTTCAGAGAACACCCTAGAATGAACATAATTATCATATTGGGACTTGACACACTTCTTATGTGCCTCATTTTCTAAATATACATATCGACGTTGTTCATCAAGATGTTCCAAGCAATCAAGGCACTCTTGAAGATAAGTCATATTAGGGAGGAGCTCAACAACAATTTTTAGCGAAAGGATTTCACATTCAATCGACAAAATTGCTTCCACTCCATGAACAAGTTGAAAGGGTGAGAACCTTGTCACAATTTTGACAGAGGTATGGTAGGCCCACAATGTCAGATATAACATCAAATTCCAATTTGATCTAGCCAAGTTGGCAGTTCTCCTTAATATGGTTTTCAAGGATTTGTTAATGGACTAGACTTGACCATTATCTTGAGGAGAGTAAGGAGACAAATTCTTCTACTTGAAACCCAATCTAGATGCTAACTTGGAGATCATGCAGTTCTATAAGTGACTACCATGTTCAGTGACAATCTCTTTCGGAACCTCTAACCCAACTATGACTTGGTTGAAAATGAATAGTGCTACGGTTTCCCCATAGTTAGTGAATGTAGAAATGGATTTTTCCCACTTTGTAAAGTAGTCAACTGCCACTATGATGTATCAATTCCCCCTAGATGAATCTAGGTGGCATGTCATGAAATATGCCTCCCAATTTGTGAAGGAGTCAATGATAATAATAGGAAACATGGGCATGGGAGTAGGGTGCGTCTGCATTGTTTTAGTAAATATTTGACAAGGATGGAATTTCTTCACCGCTTTGATGCAATCTTTAAATATCATAGAACAAAAATAACCGATGTGTAAAACATTTTTGGATTTTTCCAACCATGATAAGTGACTGCCACATGCTCCACTATTGTAGTCGTTAAAAACTAAGTCTCCTTCATCATGAGTAAAGCACAGATGAAGAATTGATTCCGCCCTTTGTCGATACTAAGTGTCGGCAATAATAAGGTAATTCGTAGCCAGGTAGCGGACCTGCCATCCCTGGTATCGTGATAAATGTGGAGGGAACTTTAGATTTGGGAGATATATGACGATATCCCGATACCAAGGATCTGATGAAGAGATGAGGAATATATGCTCGTATGGAAATGAGTCACTAAATTCACTATCCTCAATATCCACTGCAAAATCTGACATAAGTTTGACAATGACCAATGACTTCTTAGAATTGACATAGGAAAAATATAAATTGAACTAATGCAGAAAAACAATCCACTTTTTCTACTTTTCGTCAATGATTCGACGAGTCAAAACGTACTAAAAAGGATTAACATTGGTGATGACTATTGTATTGCGTAATAAAATATAGTGTTGGATATGTTGACCAACATGGAATACTGCTAATTCTAGTTTATCCATGTGGGAGTACTTTAGTTTAGGACCTAACAATGCAAAACTCAAGTAATATACCACATGCTCATGGAGCTCACCATCATCCTAAATTGAGACCATGATAATCGAAAATTTGGCTATTGCAAGATATAACAGGTAGTCTCTATTATAATATGGGGGGATAATCAAAGGATTGCATATTATATCCTTCCTAAATGCATCAAAAGAAATTTGTTCCGACTCATCCCAATGAAAAGGAACCCCTTTCTTCAAAAGGTGCATAAAACCTTTTGTAATATTAGTATAGTTTGGTACAAAATGCCAAAGAAAATTTTCCTTTCCTTGCAAACTTTGAATATGACGTATTGTGCATGGGGGAGGGAATTGTGCTATTTATTAAACCTTTAAGGGGTCAACCATGATCCCTTTAGTTGAAACGATGAATCCTAAGAGATGTCCTAACATTACACAAAATATGCATTTGCGTGGATTCAAGCGAATTTGATAGTGACGACATATTTCAAACAAAAGGAGGAGGTGTAAAATATGTTGTTCCCTCTTACGTGAATGGGAAGTGAGATCATCCAAATAAGCATCCACAATGTCCTTAAGATCGTGAAAATTGAACATCATGGTTGGCTAAAAGGTGGCTCCAACATTTTTAAGGCCAAAGGGCATTGTTTTGTGTGCAAAGGTTGCCCAAGGACAAATAAAATTCGTTTTATGTTGGTCCTTGGGGAGTATTTGTATTTGGTTATAACATAAAATTCATCCATAAAAGAGAAAATCACACTTCCTGCACACTCATAAAGTATTTGATCGATGAATGGTGTAGGGAATTTATCCTTGTGACATGCTATATTCCAATGATGAAAATACATGCATACTGGAATTGTGCCATGTTTCTTGTCGACCAACACGGGGTTAGATACCCATTATGTCAACAGTACTAGGTAGATAAATCCAACTTTAAGCATCTTCTCCACCTCGATTTTTATTATTGTCAATTTCCTTGGGTTTACTAGTTTCAACTTCTACTGAACACGCTTAGAATTTTCATATGTACGAACCTCATGTTCGACAATATGAGAATCTACGGCCATTTCCTCCTACGACCAAGAAAAAATGTCACAAAACTCTTTAAAATGTGTCGTATACTGAAAAATTTCTTCTTGAGAGCATTCTTCCCCTATAAAAACATTCTTGAAAACATTAGGGGTTCTAGAAATGTTGATCAGGACAATTTTAGATATATTATCCATATTCCCCTCGACATATATACCATCCTTAACTAAGGGGTTTACCATCTGGCCAACACTTCTACTCACGACCGACTTGAATTCTCCTCTTTGTACATGACTGATTTTGGGGAGGAAATGTGATCTATGATGCATATCCTCCGATAGCCTTTCACCTCCAGTGATTTACTCGATAAAAACCTTAGTTGACAACAAGACGGTTTCAAGACAGTCCTAGGAATTTGAAGAATTATGATCCCAAAAGGGCTCTGGAAACATATTGTCCTCCTCTATCCGTTCATGAGTCTGATCAAGGTCAACATTAGTGCATTGAATAGTCTAATAAGAGATCTTAGCTACAAAGAGTGGCATAAACATCTTGTCATGTGTGCGACCATCGAATGATTCACATGGAAAGGTTAACACCCATGGATATTGTAGATACAAAGTTCTAAATGACATGACTCTTGTCACCATATCCAGAGTACTCGACTTTTGAAGGATGACTGGGATGGAAAAAATATATGTTACAAATGTTGGGAAATAAAAAGTTCCCATGAGAAGACACATTCCAACATCAATAATCTAAGTTGTTGACTGATATTTTTCAATCTAGGGAGCAATGGATCTTAGATTTTCTATGGAGCTAGAGTGGTTAAAATCCATCTGATCGATAGTCACAATCCTTCCTTCATGGGGAAAGAAAAAAAAATGAAATTTCAATGAGAAGAAGACTTTCATCACATAAGTCCAACTCCTTCATAATAATAGATTTTAGTTGAGTGAGCGTAGAATACCTCTACTTATATGGAAATAGACTTGCCTCCTAACTAGATCATAAAAGAGGAAATAAGTCTCCACAACTTCAAATATCATCCGTAAAAAGAGGTTAGCAAAGTGGCAGAAGGTGTGAGTTCTGGAGAGAAAATATCTTTCCAGTAGAACATGGACATGACACATGCTGAAGCTCCCTCATCAATGACGATCCTCCTGATGACGTGTTTCACATATATAAAGTCAATATGTAAGGCTACATGATAAGGAATGTGAGTATTCACATTAGTAGCATCAAACTTCATAGTGTGTAGGATGGAAGAATCCACGACTCTCATCAAGGATAACAATGTGATGCGTTGTGCATGGAAAATTTGAAGAACCTATAAATCATATATTGCACACAACATGTGATCTAAATGATAAACAATCGAATAGTTGGGTGCAACTCGAGCATTAATGTTATACAATGTCTATTTGTACATTCCCTTTGGTATGCCCGAGATCATTTCCTTCTCGAGATCGTTTATATATGGAGAGTCCCTTGAGGATTACAAGTTTCTTTACCTTTTGTTGTCGACTCTGGATTACCATAATCACAAGTTGTGGTTGACAAGTCTACCTTCTCTTATTTTAACTTTCAATAATTAACCATATTAACAAATTTGAAAGATCCATCCGACAAAGGTGCACTAGAAGTGCCCCCTTGTGGCTGGAAGTGGAAGAGCCAACTTGCATGTTCTTTCCTTGAGGAAATAGATTTTGAAATATAGTAGGACATTGTCATTACAAATTTATTAAGCGTTGGGATTATTCCAACTTCAAGAATTGATGAGTAAGGTGATCATCCTTATAAATCCTGCATGAGAAATTCACTTTCCTCTTCTCATTCTTTTCCCCCTCATCATTCTTATTATCTTTTTTGTCATTTCCCCCACTACCCTTCTTTCCATTTCCTTTATTTTTCTCTCTAGGATGTTGAGGACCCTTATGATTTTTCGATTGTATATTGTGTACATTTGAATATTGAGTGGCGAGGGTGGCCAAGCAAGTAGCTAGACCGACCATAATTTTTGTATGGACAACTATTGCATCTTCTTTGAGATCATATCTATATATTTTCTCTAGTAAGAGGAACCAAGAATTCCATCCACATGTGGTCCTGACTTCAATTTTTCCAAGTCGAGATTTGTTCATGGTGGGTTGGGAATGATATCATGGATCATACCAAATTGAGAGTAAATCAATTTCAGTTGTTGTGCTCTAAAGATTTCTTTCTCTTCTCTAAACACTCTTGAAGTAGCTACATCCTTAGAAATATAAGGAAGAAACGATTTAAGGAACCATTTTAATAGAAACTATGGAAGAACCATGGCATTAATAAAGATATTTTGTCTCATCCATTCCCAAATATGAATGAAAATGTGTGTATCCTTATCTTGTACAAAGTTGGCCAAACATTTTGTCCCAACATCATACCAGACAAGGAGTTGGATGTGGTTCAGAAAAACCATGCAAGATCACCAAATGTCATGTACTTAGACCTCTCCACTTTTATATACCATTTTGTGGTGACCCCAGTGAGGGTATGATGGAACAATTGTAGCTGGATCAAGTCATCATTGAATAATTAGACAAGCACCAGAAATGAAACATCATTATGTCATCCTGTGGGTATTCATCACTCTTTCCTTCAAACTTTGGCATGTCCGAGGCTAGTTTGGTGGGGACCATAGACCATCTTTGGTCGTGACGAATTAGGTCATTCATCAAGTTATAAAAATCTAGAAAATGAAGAGTTTCCAAAAACAATAGCATATGTTGTGTCATCGACTAATTAACATCTTGAAAAGGAGGTCCTAGATTGTAACTAGCACTAGGTTTCCAGGAAAATTTTGTCGATAGACCAAATATTTGGGTAAAACCTTGTTGGCTATGGTTGAATGGATGATAAGCTCCACCCATTTGATTCCTGGATAGAAAAACATGGTTTCCCCATGTCGAACCTCCTCGTGAAGGAACTAGTCCTTGCATGCGGTTATACTGACTGAGAAAGGGGTTGTCCCCTAATGGAATTCCTTGTGAAGGGAAAGAACATTGCATGGGACTCTTGTGAGCTTAGAGAGGGTTTCCCCCTACCGACACTATATATGAGGTGAAAGGATTACTCCCAAATCCATCATATAATGTGAATGGAGTGGAAGTGGATGGCATGCTAGCGAAACACGTAGAAGCACCCTACACTTGAAGGGGTTAGGAATGGAAGACGAGAAATCCCCACTCCCAAAGGATGGGAATGATGGAGGAATGTGACCTCCATCCGAAGGGATCACTTAGTAGGGAATTGAAGAATGACCCGTGCAATGCTAGAAACCTGGGATGTCGACTGGGAACCAGTCAATGCGTTAAGAATTCCCATCAACAACATACTGAATGAGAAAGTGTTTGTCTTTTATGACAATGAGATGGTTGCACTCATATAAATAGTGGAACCAAAGATCAACAAAGCAGTGCTAATGATTGGAGTGGCTATGGTGGAATTAACCACTCTAGTCGTTGTGTTAGACATACCAGGAGGAAAGATTTTGTAGGTGACTATTGCCGAAGTGGGATTTGTAGGGATTCTTGACCCAAAAACTTGTGAAGTGTCATCTATAGCGGCCTATTGAAGAGGTATAATATCAAAAAATTATTGTATAGGAGGTGGAACTTGCACCGCAGGTGATGGGAAAGTTCTAGTTAGTGAAGGGTTGAAATATCAAGTGTATTGTTCAGCTTTGAGATCTTCAACAGTTACAACCTTCGATTCCAAAGAATTAACTTATAAGGGATATGTGGATGAGATCTCGACTGGACCAATCGATACAAAAGCACTAGATTGGTCAAGACGATGCCTTAGTGGAGGCAAGCGGGAATTGTGTTTAAGTTCTTATTCCAACAAAAGACCTGGAATTATCCTCGATCTAAGAGGAGTTTGGTCAACCACTTTGATTTGTAAACTTTGGGTGACTGCGTACATGCCTTCATAAGAAATTCTATGATTATTAACCGCACTAATATAAGATCCTAAATGGTAACAACAAATACACATGACCTTGCTAATATCTTGACTTAGGTGGATTAGAGAATGCGATTGAAATAGTTACAAGGTAGGGTAAGGGAATTTCAAATGAGGGCATGGGTTGATTATGTCCTGTGGAACAATGAATGAGGGAATGAGAAGAAGTTATCCTAACCTCCACTAATCATCCTTATCTAGTACAAGTACCCATGCTTCACATGACACCCTCCAACAATATTTAAAAGTGTGCTATGAAATCTACCCAAAGTACCACGGTAAATCCCCCTAGTCACCTCTGAGATCCCTAA
This sequence comes from Picea mariana, assembly GCA_032191745.1. Taxonomy (NCBI): domain Eukaryota; kingdom Viridiplantae; phylum Streptophyta; class Pinopsida; order Pinales; family Pinaceae; genus Picea; species Picea mariana. Next base: position 164,362 of record JASDQU010738212.1, on the reverse strand, counting down.
GAAAAGAAACTATGGTTACCAAATCATAGTCAATGTCCAAGGGGTACAGTTGATAGTCGGATCAAACGTATGGGAAGGATAACAAAACCCAGAGATTCTCTAGAGGATTGTCTACAAAAGGGACAATGTCACTTCATAAAATTTCAAACTAAGTCAGAAGCTCTAGAGGATTGACGCCAAAATGGGAAATATCACTTCAAGAAACTTTAAACAGGTTCAAATGTTGTAGAGGATTGATTCCATATGAGTCAGTATCACTTCAAGAAAACCCCCAGTATATTATCTTTCCACTACACTCAGTTAAGATTTGGAGGGGTCTCTCCTCGACTCTCCTTTACACAACGTCATATATAAACCCTATGTTATATGATATTCTCGTCTATACTTATATGATAGTTGTATTTAAACCCTCCCTAACTTAGACTCCTATGTTTGTTTTATGGCCTTGAATAAATTTACTCTCCAACCTGAACTTAGACTCCTATGTTTGTTTTATGGCCTTGGATAAATTTACTCTCCAGCCTGAACCAAGGCCCTAGCCCGTAGCTAGTTTGTTCACCCTGTAAATGAAAATTTATAATATTTTTTATTTATTGTTCATTTTATGGGGCTTGTAGTTACTGAAATAGGTGCATATGGAGATTATGTTATTTTTTGATAGACCCAAAGAAAAAAAATTTAAGAACTAAAGAAAAATGTGGCTTCTTCATTGAAAAAGAGAAGTCCTAACAAAACTTCAAATAAACAAACTCTTTTATTTTATACTTTTGAAAATGAAAGCAATATACTTTTTCTTGTATGCAAGATTTTGAATCACTTTGCAATGCAATTTAAAAAACTTTTTGAAGGAAATGAAAAACAAAATGTAAAAACTTTGCAAGCATGGTTTCTTTTCTTTTATGGAAGGATATTGTAACCAAAATCAACAACTATCAAAATAAACAAAAACCCTAAAGACCCGAGTGCTAGTAAACAAGAATTTTTTCCTAAAAATTTCAAAGTAAAGGGATCAAGAGAAAGGATAAATAACAATTCAGTTATTTTTGTCTTTATATTACTAAAATAAATGAAATGCAAATGAGAATGAAATTTTTCTGTTTCTTTTATGAACATAGGGAAGTGTTGGTTGTGGAGCCTAATTATCTTTCTGATTCATAGGTTTGTTTCAGTCATGCTTGGATCTGATTTCTTGATGGGGGCGTGTTGGGGGACTTTCCCCCCCACTATGATTTTTAGGGCCGTCCAGGAGGGGGCAACAAAAATTAATGGAGGCCCCCCCTGGTGGGGGATTTATGGGTAACACCCTCAAAGAGAAATTTTGGGAAAATTTTCCTTGTAAAATATTGTAATTTTATAGTTAATCTGGACCGTTCATTATAAGGTGGAAGATCTTATAGTAGAAGTTATGTTAGGTATTTTGGCCCTAGAAGAAAACCCTCTTTTATGAGGGAATTCTATTGCAATTGTGAGTGATAGTGAATATTGTATTCCAAGGGAGGAGACTATGAGAGAAAGAAGATGAAATTAAATTGGGTGTTTTGTAGATTGTATCCCTTCATTTTGTTGGATAATAAAAAAGGAAGGACCTGACAATTTCTCTAGTGGACGTAGCCCACACTTGATAGGGAATATTGCAGATTCAACAACACAACATTTCACCTAGGTTTTTGGAATCCTCATATATTCCCTCCAAGGTGTATTTATACCATCCTAAAGGGGTTAAGGTGGTTGAATTCCATTGTTTACAGGCTTAGGGGAGTTTGGTAATGAGCCCAACCATGAAACCCACCCGAAAATGAAGATTTGTTTTTTCACATTTTTTTAGGATATTCACGAGTTTCACACTAGCAAAGCACTAACATGTGTGATTTGAAAACTACTGACCCATGCATGGAAATAAAATTTCTATTTTTTAGATGAGTCTGATGGAGGAGGATGGGATTTAGATTTCCAATATAGGGAAACAGATTAATCCATCTCACAAATGAAAATGATGTGGAGAATTATGGTATAACAAGAAGGTAGGTCGAGAGTGAGATGGAGAGAGAGAGGGAGGTACAATGAGGGGTAGAGAGAAATAAGGGGAGAGAGAGAGAGAGGAAGAGGGGAAGAGAGAGAGAGCGCTTTCATGGTGCATTCTCATACATCTTTTTCACCTATGAGAAGAAAATCTCATAGTAATCATAATCAAATCTGACCCGTGATTCACTACATGTTGACCTCCAAATGGTCATGATGTCACTTTCTTTCAATCCATCAGTTTCTTGTCACTATTTTGAATTCAGGGGATGCTACCTTTTTCATATTTTTATATATTAGAGATTTGTTTTTAAATAACTGCTATTATAAATCTTGCAAGACAATATCTATCAACAAATTAGTAAGAGAGAGAAAGGGGCGATGACTTGGGGACAAAGAGTGAGGGGGATATAGTAAATGAGAGAGGAAGTGTGATATAGAGTGAGGGGGAGAGAGGGATAGGTGGTGGAGAGGGAAGGTGGATGGATATGGGTGGCAAAGGGGGAGGGGTAAGAAGAGGGGTAGATAGCAGATACAAGGGAAGGTGTGTATGAGGGTCTGGTATTAAAGAGGAAAAGGAAAAGGAGGGAAAAAATAGGAAGAAAAACATAAGAGAACATGCATGTTCCTAGAGTGCATGTGCATTCTTCAGAACGTGTGTGCATTAAGTCAAATTCAAAATTTTGGGGGTGCTAATGAGAAATTTAGATTATGTGTATGTTGAGTTGGTTTCCTTAGATTTAGCTTCAAGGTGACAAACATATTGGTTTAGTCTATAAATACATAAAAACCTCCATTTTTATGAATACGTCTCCATATCTTTTTTTTTACATTATTTTTCTATAGGATACACAAATTCGTTATTGATGAAACTACATACACACATAGAGTTGACTATGCAGACTAGAAATATATGATTTAAAAAAAATAAAATTGTTTACTATTTTTAATCTATTATTTTCTTGACATATATCAAAATCCTAAAATACACACCTATTTTATTTATGCTATAGTGTTTAGTGACCTTAATGATTTTTATAAAAAAATTATACACCACACTAGAAGAAACCGATATCTACAACCTAAGAAAAAAAATTGTTTGATAATGTTAAAACCCGCGTAGCCCTCAGTAACGAAAGTCATTGTAATTTCAAGGATATATTGACTTTTAGCATTTCAAAAAATTACAAAATTAATATTATAAATTTTGAAAAAATGCATCACACTAGAACAATGTGTTCTCTACAAGTGTACAAATTTTTGTAAGGAAATTCCCTCATTAAGCTACTCAACACCTACAATAATGGAGACACATAGCTTATATTTAGCTAGAAAAATATCATACCATTGTTAGAAAAGTCGAATTTCACATAGTTATTCACAATTTATATAAATAAAAATTATATATTCGGAAAGCTACTTCAGTTTCCTACTTTTCATATTTTTATGCCATACTCAAATTCATTGCAAAAGTACCTTCAATAATCCCTCCAAGTTAATATATTGTTGTTTTTCCATGTTTTCATTGCCACCAACATGTCATGAGAGACCATCAATAACGTTCACCCACACTAATATTCAACACCCTTATAAGAGACCAATACACATTTCCATCAATAAGCCCCCTTTTGAAACTTGTTTTGGATAACTTCCACCTTCACCTCTAGATGTTATATCTGAATAGTAAGGAAAAGAAAGGGAAGACACAATAAGAGCATCATTAAAGGATGAAAGATTCAAAGAAAATATTAGGTAGATACATTTGCACGTATAGACACATTGAGGAAGCCACAAGAAAAGTACAAGGCCAAACACGACCATAATAGAAAATATAATATATTCAAGGTAGGAGACCATGTCTAATTACATTTGAACAAACAAATGCTACATGGTTATGGTAAGAATATGAAGTATCTTTGTTATGGTACTTTTGAAGTATTGGATCATGTAAATGATAATGCCTACATACTCAGTCTACCTCCATATATGTGCATTTAATCAGTAGTGAAAGTGGAAAATGTGAAACTCTATTAAAAACTTCCATGTTATACTAAGAGTTACCGACCATTGAGGACTTAGCACTAGAAGCTCATGCATAATTAGCTAATGATGCATTTTTACAAAAAAATCCAAAATAACTAGACAAGGACAAAGTGAACTATGGAAAGTTGGGTTGAAAGGGTAACTTCCACTAAAGGAAAAATGCTACTATAGGGAAAGGGTAGAGGAAATATTTCCTTATTTACTTTTGTATGATATTTTGGGGACCAAAACCCTCCGAAAATAGAGAATTGTGATTCAAAAGGAATAGACTTATATTTTTCCAACTATTTTGGTACTTCTTGAGAAAAAAAAATGGAGCTATTGGATTGTAAGGCCTATTTTAAGGGTAGGTCATATTGTGGAGATCTGGAGTCCTAAAAGTTCGAGAGCCCATTTGGGGCATGAACTGACCATTTTTGGAGGTCAAAACTTTGTGGATGGAGTCCCCAACTTCTCAATGTTTTTCAACACATCAAGAAATTCCAAAGACACAAAGTTCACCTCAAAAAGAGTTTCTACGAGAAAATTATGCCCCATGCAAGTGGGCCTATGAGATTGCCTAAAATGCTCTTGATTGAATGTTATGCCAACTCCCATTACTTACACGTGGGGAGTTAGGCATGTATGTACTTTCAATAAAATTATTAAGACATGAAAAGCCCTAACCCTGATGTGAAATATTGTACTTCTATGAAATGAAAGGGTTCTAGTTTTTTTTATTAATTACTTTTTTATAGTTGTGCAAAAAAAGATAATGAAATAGTATGAGAAGAACAAAGCAAATAAAAAATCTTATAATCACCATATAAACCACAATTTTAATGAAAACGTCCTCATGACTTTTGTTTGTATTTTCATTTCATACCTAAAAAAAAATTAAAAAAGTATATTAGATTTTTCAATTTATATACCAATATATGTAAAAGCAATACACCATTTCCATATATACTACTCATTGATGGACCTAAACCTCACTAATAATAGAATTGCATTTAAAATATATATACCAATCAATGCAACATTCACTAATAAAAAAAATTGTATTTGAAATTATATATACCCGTCATTGCACAATTAGGTACTCATTGATTGACCCAAATCTCACTAATAATATAATTGAATATAAATAATAATATAAAATTTGGGGAGTGTTCACCCTTTCACAAGGATGCCGTGTTGAAATAATGGATGAGTTTCTCGTCCCCATTGGATGGCCAAGGCTCTTTATTCTACCCTTTGTGATCAACAAAGTTAAAACACTTAAATTTGGGGAGTGTTCACCCTTTCACAAGGACGATGTGTTGAAAATAGTGGATGAGTTTTTCATCCCCATTGGATGTTCAAGGCCCTTTGTGATCAACGAAGTGAGGCACTCTTCCATTATTCATTTTCAATCTACCTCTTTGATTGTCACTTTTGCATGACGAATATAATGTCTCTTTTGCATGCTATGACTGCATTGTTATCATATAAATATATATAGAAAGAAAAGAGAGACAGTGGCACCTTATTGTACTCTTATGCTGCATGCCATGACTGCATTGTTATCATATAAACATATATGTAGAAAGAAAAGAGAGACGGTGGCACCTTATTGTACTCTTATTCTTCATATAAGGGAAAGGAAACCTTCAAATTTTTAATCCTATACAACAATTTAAATTTTAATATTTTTTATTATTTAAAAAAATTGAAAACTCATAATATTAATATTAACATTCCAAACAAATAACTTTTTAATATTTATTATCTTCCACAATAAAAAAACTTACAAGTTGTTTCACATTGCACATTGAAGAGCATTCTTCCATGAGTACTTAAATATCGCAACATCTACTTATCACAAACATGATACTAAGATAACATAAAACAATCACTACTCAACTCAAATCTCAAATTCATATCAAACATCAATTAATCTAAATATGTATAAATTAATTAAATAATTAATTAGATAATAAATATGTGATTTGAAACTTATTCCTCCTAACATAATGGTTAGGACCTGTAAACATTGATTAGTTCCATATTTTCCTTTTGCACCACTTACTTACTTGAACCATGCTATACTCTTTGTAGCCAACAAAGATTACACTATTTATATTCATTCATTTAGCAGTGATGTCATTGCTAAATTAACAATCAAGCTAAATTAACAATCCATAGCCAACAAAAACTACACTATTTATATTCATTCATTTAGCAATGATGTCATTGCTAAATTAACAAAATTATATCCATTCATTTAGCAGTGATGTCATTGCCAAATTAACAATGAATAGCCAACAAAAACTACACTATTTATATTCATTCATTTAGCAGTGATGTCATTGCTAAATTAACAAAAGGAAGGAACATACTTCAAAATGTTATGAAAAGGTATAGTAATCGCAAATTAAAAGTTCTGGTTGTTGGTGGCAAGTCTATCCAAGGCCAATTCTTACTGATTCAAACGTAAATTCATGGTCCCAGATTCCTTTTACAAATTATGGTGACACTTTTTAGGATGAGCTTTTTTGGGTTTAAAAGAACCTAGGTTGCAATGCCACAATGAAAAAGGATAACTGGAAATTTCATATATTGCATTGGTGTCCTCAATTGGGAGGTGTTGGTATTATGGTTGCAATGTTTTCATGTACATGAAAGTGCCTAGTTTTTAGGAAACTTTGTCATAAATATAAAAGGGAGGGTTTTGTAGGAATCATTTCAGCATTGACTTTTATATTTGTTATGATGTTAATATTATTGGATTTAGTTTGAATGATTGTAAAGAATGATTATGATTCTTATCATACAAATTCAATTTCTCTAAATAAAATAAATAAAATTCATAATAAATTTGTTATAATGACTTGGAGCCATCCAATCCAATTATAACAACAGGATTGAAACTACTTCTTTTATTTTTCTTTTTTCCAGAATCATGTATTAATTGTAAGTTAAGGTTCATCCCAAACTATTTACATTTGAATATAAAATTACGTTCTCATTACATTGCATTCAGCATTTAGTTTCTCCAGTACAATTAAATATAAAGAATTTAGTAAATTGTAAACATTTAGATTCTTGTATGAAATTGGTTTCAAATATTTTCTTCCCTGTTTGTAAACTTATTAATATTATTTTTAATAAAATGCAGACTTCCCATCCATAGTTCAAGGGCACCAATTGAAATTGGCCTTTAAATATCCATCAATAACTGTCCAGAAATTAAAGGCTGGTTTGGACATATGAACTTAAAGAGGAGGTACTCTAAAAAAAAAAATAACTGATAAAATTATGAAGGCTGGTTTGGTGATATGAGCTTAAAATTTGATTGCTCATAGAATTGTGGCCAATAAATGACAATAAATGACATAACGGAGAACGATTTCGTTGAGCGAGCAATCACAGAATTGTGGCCACTTTCGTTGACTGTTTTTTTAAATGAACGTTGAATAATAAGTCGTTACTAACGTATTCGAACGAGATATATAGAGACAAAGAAAATCTTCATTGAATCCAATGAAAAAATTTGGAGTGAAAAACATAATTAAGCCTTGACATTTTAACAAATATTTAGTGTCATCTTTAATTGAGTCCACACCAACTTTGTCTGCTGACGTGTTCCTTTCTCACGTAATCATGGCGCACCTGGCACTGTTATGAGCCACTTACTTGTTTTGAATGAGCCACTTTAGTCAACTCGGGCTTACAGCTTAGGCTTCAGATCGTGCACGCTTTAAATTGTTTGGAATTGTCTCTGTAAGTAGGTCAGAGATGGCGTAAGTTCGCATATAATTTTTAGTTTATATATATAAGTGCAGATGTTATCCAGCCTTTCCGACGCGTGATTATTCTTTTTAAACGCAAAATCAAATTGAGAGATTGCCAATCAACTATTAAATTGCTGCAGCAAAGTAGAAGATTTTGAGATTAGTCTTTTTCAAATATGTATTGGAAATGCATTAGATCTGTATTAGTGTAGTTATAAATTTAGTAATGGAGGATGAAATTTTTTGTGTCATGTAACACATATTGTTGACTATGTAATAGGAAAGTAACAAGAAAGTAACTAGTGTTTTTCCAGCTATGTATTGGAAATGCAGTAGATTTGTATTTTTATAGAAGTGTACTTATAAATTTAGTGATGGAGATGAAATTTTTTGTGTCATGTAATTCATATCTCATATTAGTGAGGATGTAATAGGAAAGTAACAAATGTTTTTCCAACAGTCATATTACTGTAAAAGAGTTTTTATATTCATTAATATAAGTATTTTTTTTAGTTTAAAAAAAAAAAAAAAAACCTTATACTTTAAAGGTACTGAGCATGGAGAGCTCTATGTTAAGTGATTTAATCTAATCTTGATTAATATGGACACAAATAGGAGGAAGTTTGTATTAATAAATAATATTTCCTTGATACCTTGTATTAATAAAGAATATTTTCTTGATAAGATCTGGGCTTTACAAGGACATAACTTGTTTTTATTTTTTCATATAGAAAGTTTTAAATTAAAATGTAAATACTTTTATTCCATTATTACAAATATATAATTTGTTACAAATATTTTCATTATATTTATTTAAAATATCAGTATAAAACAAAGACTAAACTAAGTGTCCCCTAGGTTTAGAGCAGTTGGCGAGGAAGTAAGTTGTTAAAGTACAATATTTTCAGCCCATTAAAAAATAAAGTTTTTAAATTTTATAAATAAAAAAATTATTTTATTTTTCAAACAATTTAAACTTAACGAAGAAAAGTCAAGTTTTTCTAATACTACTGATTTAGAGATTCTCATTATGTATGGCTACCCAGGTTCAAAGACACCTAAAATCCAGTCATTCATTACAATATAAACAACTTGTCAACTAGTATATGAAACTGGAAATTGAGGAAGCTACTTTGCACAAAATTAGTGTTACCAATGAAAAGTTGAAAGATTTTAGAGAATGTTAAAATAAAGGATGTAATACTAGCAAAGATTGCATCTTAATACAATGGTAAGATTTGTTATATAAATCATTGCATCTTAATACAATGGTAAGATTTGTTATATAAATCATTGATCATCTAGACTTTGTACAAAAGAGAGAATAGAGAAGTTGTGGCATGAGTATGGTGAGAATAAGTGAAATCAATAAAATGGTAATTTTCAAGAAAAAATATGATCCATATCTTTTTTTTTTTTTTGGGAGTGAGCAATAATACATATATACAAGCTCTCATAAAACATGGTAGACAAATAAAATTGGCTACAAAAAACCATGAGCCCAAAATCACAAATGTAGACTAAATTCATTTAATTCATTTCATGAGTCAAGGTTAATGTAACATTCCAAAAGTATGAAGTTATAAAAGGTATTATATTTTATTTTTTTTGGTTTTCAAATACAACCCACATAGTATTGTTGTCATTATTTCTATCTCCTTCTAGTGATTGAGTCTCAAAACACCTTTCATCACATTTGCATCGTGTCATCCAAGGTTTCTTTCTCCTTCCTACTATTCCAATCACAAAAAAACTTTCATCTTCTTGGATAAGTCCAACCAAGGTTTTCCAAAGCTCATTCTCATCCCTTAGAAAAATCTTTGTGAACATATTAGCTAGATTGTCTTCTGTGTATTTTATCCAACTGTAGCATCTCATCATTTAGCACTTAGTGAATCGAATGATATTTGACATCAATGTTATTTGTTTTAGAATGGAAAACAATATTTTTGGCAAGATGGTTTACGCTTTGGCTATCATAGTTTAGTAGATAATTTTCTTGTTGCAAACCTAGTTCCTCTAGGAAACTCCTCATCCAAAGCATTTCCTTGCATGCATCACTTGGTGTAAAATACTCATCCTCTGTGGTAGAAAGAGACACCATCTTTTCCAATCTAGATACCAATAAGACTGCAGCCATTGTAAAGGTATAGATGTATGCTATTGTGGATTTTCAAGAATCCATGCCACCTACAATATCAACATCTATAAATACTTCCAACAATATATCAATACCTCGAAAACACAAACAATACACAATTGAGCCTTTAATGTATCTTAAAATATTAAAATCCATTTAAATGCATTCCAATTTTCCCTCCCTAGGTTTTCAAGAAACCTACTTACTACTCCCATTGAGTGCTCAATGTTACGACAAGTGCATACCATTGCATACATTAGACTTCCAACTATTGAAGCATATGGAGTCTTGGATTTTTTTTTCCTTCAATATTAGCGGGGTCTTACTTAGTTGTTAATTTAAGATGAGAAGAAAGTGGTGTACGCATAGGTTTTTCATTGGCCATATTAAAGATTTCAAATACTTTTTGAAGGTATTTTTGTTGTGAAAACCAAATTTTGTTTCTTTTCCCATCACGTATAATTTGCATCCCCGAAATTTTCCTTGTTGGTCCTAAATTCTTCATTGAAAATGCATTGTTTAATTGTTCTTATAACCTATTAATCCTCAACTTATCTTTTCCAAAAATCAACATGTCATCAACATATAATAATAAGAAAATGAAATTGTCAATTTTATCTCTTTTAATGTATACACAATGATATGCATTTATCCTTATAAAACCATGATCAAGAATAAAGGAGTCAAATTTATTATACCATTGACTAGGGGCTTGTTTCATCACATATAGACTCTTCTTCAACCTATAAACCAAATTTTCTCTACCTTTTTCAATAAATCCTTCTGGTTTTTCCATATATATATATATATATCTTCTTCCAAATATCCATGTAGGAAGGCTTCTTTGACATCTAATTTCTCCAATTATAAATATAGAGAAGCTATAAGACCATGCACTGCTCGTATTAATGACATTTTGACAACTAGGGAGAACATTTCTATAAAATCGGTAGATTTTTTTTTCCCAAATCCTTTCACCACTAGACTTGCATTAAATATTTGTTGATTTTCCTTGCCTTCATGTTTTATTTGAAACAGAAAATTGTTCTTTAAAACATTCCTTCCTTTTTTTCATTCAACCAAATCCCATGCCTTATTATCATGTAGGAATTTTATCTCCTTTTGCATCACCTTTTTCCATTTGATAGTATTTTCTCGTTCACATGTTTGCTAAAAACAAACATGTTCACCTTAATTAGTCAATAAAATATATTACGAGGGGGAGTATCTTTATGAAGGCCTATGTCGCATGGTATAGCAATGAATTAATAAATTTTGTGGTGGGATTTCTCCTAATGGTTGTTGATTTTGTTGTTCTTCATGTTCTTCTTCTTGTCGTTCCTCATATTCATTTTGCTAGAATGGTTGCTCATTATTTCCATTAGTGTATTCTTATAATGGTGGCTAGTTTTCTTGTTGTTATTGAATTTCAACATATTTTTGTGCCTCCACACATTTTTCAGTGTTTTTAAACATTTGTTCTTCATTAAAAATGGCATCCCTACTTCTAATAAATCTCCTTTTTAGAGGATCCCACAACTGGTAACCTAACTCATTATCAACATATTCAAAGAAAATGCATTTTTCATTTCAATTCATTTTCATCCAACTTGGACCTTTTTTCTTTAACAATATACACATGTGATATACAACCAAAAATTTCATAGATGAGTGTAACATAAATCCTTACTGGTCCATACCTTTTTAGGAAAGTCACCATAGAATGAGGTTATGCGAGAGATATTAAATAATTAGTGGGATGTATGAATAACCTCCCAAAAATATTAAGGAAAGACAAAATTTGAAAGTGTACTTCCCACCTTCTCCATTATTCTATGATTCATTCTATTAATTGTTCCACTTTGTTGTGGGATGATAGGAACTATTTTTACATGCTTTATACCATGTTTACTACAATATTCTTAGAAGGCCTTATATCACCCTTGGAGAAAATACTCTCCACCATTATTTGTTCTAATGGATGAGTGCACAAAGTTGGTGGATGATAAAGTCGCAACAAGGTGAGAAGAAATGTGCACCCGTAGGAACACATGCATGTTTCTAGGAAAGTGCACACATTCCTGATGTGACATGTTTGGAAAACCCCCAACCTCCACTCAGTGAGCCATGTAGGAATGTTTCTAGGAGCACGTGCACATTCTAAAGAATGTGTACACATTCCTGAGAAACACATGTTCAGGAACTTGTACACATTCATAAAAAAAGTTAAATTAAAATAACCTGTGTGTGCTTTAGGAATATGCACACATTCCTAAAGCACGTGCACATTATTAGGAAAAAGAATGTATGTGTGTTCATGTTAATAAAATATCTCTCTCTCTCTCCCACCCTCTCTTTCCCTCCATACTTGCCCCCTTTTTACTCCCTCCCTCTATC
>JASDQU010738212.1:138163-151988 GCA_032191745.1 Picea mariana | reverse complement strand
AATGAACGTTGAATAATAAGTCGTTACTAACGTATTCGAACGAGATATATAGAGACAAAGAAAATCTTCATTGAATCCAATGAAAAAATTTGGAGTGAAAAACATAATTAAGCCTTGACATTTTAACAAATATTTAGTGTCATCTTTAATTGAGTCCACACCAACTTTGTCTGCTGACGTGTTCCTTTCTCACGTAATCATGGCGCACCTGGCACTGTTATGAGCCACTTACTTGTTTTGAATGAGCCACTTTAGTCAACTCGGGCTTACAGCTTAGGCTTCAGATCGTGCACGCTTTAAATTGTTTGGAATTGTCTCTGTAAGTAGGTCAGAGATGGCGTAAGTTCGCATATAATTTTTAGTTTATATATATAAGTGCAGATGTTATCCAGCCTTTCCGACGCGTGATTATTCTTTTTAAACGCAAAATCAAATTGAGAGATTGCCAATCAACTATTAAATTGCTGCAGCAAAGTAGAAGATTTTGAGATTAGTCTTTTTCAAATATGTATTGGAAATGCATTAGATCTGTATTAGTGTAGTTATAAATTTAGTAATGGAGGATGAAATTTTTTGTGTCATGTAACACATATTGTTGACTATGTAATAGGAAAGTAACAAGAAAGTAACTAGTGTTTTTCCAGCTATGTATTGGAAATGCAGTAGATTTGTATTTTTATAGAAGTGTACTTATAAATTTAGTGATGGAGATGAAATTTTTTGTGTCATGTAATTCATATCTCATATTAGTGAGGATGTAATAGGAAAGTAACAAATGTTTTTCCAACAGTCATATTACTGTAAAAGAGTTTTTATATTCATTAATATAAGTATTTTTTTTAGTTTAAAAAAAAAAAAAAAAACCTTATACTTTAAAGGTACTGAGCATGGAGAGCTCTATGTTAAGTGATTTAATCTAATCTTGATTAATATGGACACAAATAGGAGGAAGTTTGTATTAATAAATAATATTTCCTTGATACCTTGTATTAATAAAGAATATTTTCTTGATAAGATCTGGGCTTTACAAGGACATAACTTGTTTTTATTTTTTCATATAGAAAGTTTTAAATTAAAATGTAAATACTTTTATTCCATTATTACAAATATATAATTTGTTACAAATATTTTCATTATATTTATTTAAAATATCAGTATAAAACAAAGACTAAACTAAGTGTCCCCTAGGTTTAGAGCAGTTGGCGAGGAAGTAAGTTGTTAAAGTACAATATTTTCAGCCCATTAAAAAATAAAGTTTTTAAATTTTATAAATAAAAAAATTATTTTATTTTTCAAACAATTTAAACTTAACGAAGAAAAGTCAAGTTTTTCTAATACTACTGATTTAGAGATTCTCATTATGTATGGCTACCCAGGTTCAAAGACACCTAAAATCCAGTCATTCATTACAATATAAACAACTTGTCAACTAGTATATGAAACTGGAAATTGAGGAAGCTACTTTGCACAAAATTAGTGTTACCAATGAAAAGTTGAAAGATTTTAGAGAATGTTAAAATAAAGGATGTAATACTAGCAAAGATTGCATCTTAATACAATGGTAAGATTTGTTATATAAATCATTGCATCTTAATACAATGGTAAGATTTGTTATATAAATCATTGATCATCTAGACTTTGTACAAAAGAGAGAATAGAGAAGTTGTGGCATGAGTATGGTGAGAATAAGTGAAATCAATAAAATGGTAATTTTCAAGAAAAAATATGATCCATATCTTTTTTTTTTTTTTGGGAGTGAGCAATAATACATATATACAAGCTCTCATAAAACATGGTAGACAAATAAAATTGGCTACAAAAAACCATGAGCCCAAAATCACAAATGTAGACTAAATTCATTTAATTCATTTCATGAGTCAAGGTTAATGTAACATTCCAAAAGTATGAAGTTATAAAAGGTATTATATTTTATTTTTTTTGGTTTTCAAATACAACCCACATAGTATTGTTGTCATTATTTCTATCTCCTTCTAGTGATTGAGTCTCAAAACACCTTTCATCACATTTGCATCGTGTCATCCAAGGTTTCTTTCTCCTTCCTACTATTCCAATCACAAAAAAACTTTCATCTTCTTGGATAAGTCCAACCAAGGTTTTCCAAAGCTCATTCTCATCCCTTAGAAAAATCTTTGTGAACATATTAGCTAGATTGTCTTCTGTGTATTTTATCCAACTGTAGCATCTCATCATTTAGCACTTAGTGAATCGAATGATATTTGACATCAATGTTATTTGTTTTAGAATGGAAAACAATATTTTTGGCAAGATGGTTTACGCTTTGGCTATCATAGTTTAGTAGATAATTTTCTTGTTGCAAACCTAGTTCCTCTAGGAAACTCCTCATCCAAAGCATTTCCTTGCATGCATCACTTGGTGTAAAATACTCATCCTCTGTGGTAGAAAGAGACACCATCTTTTCCAATCTAGATACCAATAAGACTGCAGCCATTGTAAAGGTATAGATGTATGCTATTGTGGATTTTCAAGAATCCATGCCACCTACAATATCAACATCTATAAATACTTCCAACAATATATCAATACCTCGAAAACACAAACAATACACAATTGAGCCTTTAATGTATCTTAAAATATTAAAATCCATTTAAATGCATTCCAATTTTCCCTCCCTAGGTTTTCAAGAAACCTACTTACTACTCCCATTGAGTGCTCAATGTTACGACAAGTGCATACCATTGCATACATTAGACTTCCAACTATTGAAGCATATGGAGTCTTGGATTTTTTTTTCCTTCAATATTAGCGGGGTCTTACTTAGTTGTTAATTTAAGATGAGAAGAAAGTGGTGTACGCATAGGTTTTTCATTGGCCATATTAAAGATTTCAAATACTTTTTGAAGGTATTTTTGTTGTGAAAACCAAATTTTGTTTCTTTTCCCATCACGTATAATTTGCATCCCCGAAATTTTCCTTGTTGGTCCTAAATTCTTCATTGAAAATGCATTGTTTAATTGTTCTTATAACCTATTAATCCTCAACTTATCTTTTCCAAAAATCAACATGTCATCAACATATAATAATAAGAAAATGAAATTGTCAATTTTATCTCTTTTAATGTATACACAATGATATGCATTTATCCTTATAAAACCATGATCAAGAATAAAGGAGTCAAATTTATTATACCATTGACTAGGGGCTTGTTTCATCACATATAGACTCTTCTTCAACCTATAAACCAAATTTTCTCTACCTTTTTCAATAAATCCTTCTGGTTTTTCCATATATATATATATATATCTTCTTCCAAATATCCATGTAGGAAGGCTTCTTTGACATCTAATTTCTCCAATTATAAATATAGAGAAGCTATAAGACCATGCACTGCTCGTATTAATGACATTTTGACAACTAGGGAGAACATTTCTATAAAATCGGTAGATTTTTTTTTCCCAAATCCTTTCACCACTAGACTTGCATTAAATATTTGTTGATTTTCCTTGCCTTCATGTTTTATTTGAAACAGAAAATTGTTCTTTAAAACATTCCTTCCTTTTTTTCATTCAACCAAATCCCATGCCTTATTATCATGTAGGAATTTTATCTCCTTTTGCATCACCTTTTTCCATTTGATAGTATTTTCTCGTTCACATGTTTGCTAAAAACAAACATGTTCACCTTAATTAGTCAATAAAATATATTACGAGGGGGAGTATCTTTATGAAGGCCTATGTCGCATGGTATAGCAATGAATTAATAAATTTTGTGGTGGGATTTCTCCTAATGGTTGTTGATTTTGTTGTTCTTCATGTTCTTCTTCTTGTCGTTCCTCATATTCATTTTGCTAGAATGGTTGCTCATTATTTCCATTAGTGTATTCTTATAATGGTGGCTAGTTTTCTTGTTGTTATTGAATTTCAACATATTTTTGTGCCTCCACACATTTTTCAGTGTTTTTAAACATTTGTTCTTCATTAAAAATGGCATCCCTACTTCTAATAAATCTCCTTTTTAGAGGATCCCACAACTGGTAACCTAACTCATTATCAACATATTCAAAGAAAATGCATTTTTCATTTCAATTCATTTTCATCCAACTTGGACCTTTTTTCTTTAACAATATACACATGTGATATACAACCAAAAATTTCATAGATGAGTGTAACATAAATCCTTACTGGTCCATACCTTTTTAGGAAAGTCACCATAGAATGAGGTTATGCGAGAGATATTAAATAATTAGTGGGATGTATGAATAACCTCCCAAAAATATTAAGGAAAGACAAAATTTGAAAGTGTACTTCCCACCTTCTCCATTATTCTATGATTCATTCTATTAATTGTTCCACTTTGTTGTGGGATGATAGGAACTATTTTTACATGCTTTATACCATGTTTACTACAATATTCTTAGAAGGCCTTATATCACCCTTGGAGAAAATACTCTCCACCATTATTTGTTCTAATGGATGAGTGCACAAAGTTGGTGGATGATAAAGTCGCAACAAGGTGAGAAGAAATGTGCACCCGTAGGAACACATGCATGTTTCTAGGAAAGTGCACACATTCCTGATGTGACATGTTTGGAAAACCCCCAACCTCCACTCAGTGAGCCATGTAGGAATGTTTCTAGGAGCACGTGCACATTCTAAAGAATGTGTACACATTCCTGAGAAACACATGTTCAGGAACTTGTACACATTCATAAAAAAAGTTAAATTAAAATAACCTGTGTGTGCTTTAGGAATATGCACACATTCCTAAAGCACGTGCACATTATTAGGAAAAAGAATGTATGTGTGTTCATGTTAATAAAATATCTCTCTCTCTCTCCCACCCTCTCTTTCCCTCCATACTTGCCCCCTTTTTACTCCCTCCCTCTATCTTCCTCTCTCTCATTCATTATCTCCCCCTCTCTCTCTCCATTTCTCTCTACCCCCTCTTCCCCCCTCTTATTGTCTCCATCTTCCCCTCTATATCTCCCCCATTGTTCCCCCCTTCTCTCTCCCCCCCTCTCTCTCTCCATTTCTCTCTACCCCCTCTTCCCCMCTCTTATTGTCTCCATCTTCCCCTCTATATCTCCCCCATTGTTCCCCCCTTCTCTCTCCCCCCCTCTCTCTCTCTCTTTACCCCACTCACTCTCTATGTATTCTCTCCACCTTCTTCTCTCTCCCACCCTATGATTCTCCCTCCCTCTCCCTCTCCCTCTCCTTCCCTCTCTACCTCTCTTCTCCTCTCTCTCACATTATTCCTCTCTCTCTCTCTCTCTCCATATTTACCTCTATATACCTCTATCTCATTAACTCCCTCTCTCCCCCAATCCATCTCTCTCACTTAATCCCTCTCCCTCTCTCTCTCCCTCCCTCCTACGATTCTCTCTCTCTATATACCCCCCCTCTCCATCTCCCTATTGTTTTCTTGATCTCTCCCCCACATTTCGCCTATCTCTCTCTCCCCTAGTCTCCCCCTTCTCTTTGTTACCTCTCTCTCCCCCTTGTTGTGGTAAATTCCCCCCCATGGACAGGTAAAACCCCCCTTGGATCAAGATCCCTCTTTGATCCAAGATAGAGGGAAAACAAATGGTGTACTAATTTCCCCTTAGACCTATTTCAACAATCAGAATGAGAAGAAAGAGATGGATGAATTGTTATAATACCCCTAGGCCGAACCCAATTGTAAATGGAAAATGAAAATGTACTTAAACTGGTGAGTTGTTTGATATATTTTTTGTATGCACCTTTCATGGCATAGTGCACGCATGTATTTTGCACTAAAATGATGAAGTGTGCACATTCTAGTATACCTTGCAGAACAAACTTAAGTGCGTGTGATTTTGAGGCCAATGAGCCTTTGTGTATATGTTTTGCTTTATAGGTTGGTGAGCTAGTTTATTATAATCCAGAAGACTTATGTGATGATTAGGCTGTAGAGCCTAGATGTTAAAGGCTAGTGAGCCTATTTTTGTATATTTATTTTCATTAATATAAAATACATCGATGTGCGTAGACCGACCATGATAAAAGAGTATGGGGGACTAAACTCCACTAGTTAGGGAAAGTAAGGGGGCTAAAAGTTAAGGAAAAGGGGCTAAGCTAGGGAGCTTAAGCCAAAATGTAATATTATATTAATAATTTTTAAAGTATAAAGTATGGACAATTATTTTATTTGAATTTCTAAGGATGTGGACAAGTGGGCCAAAGTAACTCCCAACCTGACAAGTGTCAAGTTGGGAACATGCATACATATGGCTTAGAATTAGGTCATTCATTCATTCATTCCATCATCATTCACACACTCATTGATATGTCCTCTGTACCTTTTTGTTACTGTCACTGTACCTAGATCCGTACCTGAACTAGTACCATACTCGGACCTATACCTCTTTTTGTACCTAGTTAGCTTGGGAGCTGGACTAAAGAAGAGGGTTGTCAGGCCCATGGGATACTGAATAGGTGGATTTTCAGGCTCGTGAGTAATTTATATCTAGGTGAGAGAATTGTTGGGAATTGATTTCAAACTATAGCTACATGGCTCTGAGACTTCATTTCCGACCTATTGCAGAAGCCTCGGAAGGGAAGTGGGGTGTTGAGGGACTGTTGAGGAGAGAAGGGGAACACTCCTTGGGGTGGGATAGACACGTGGGGAATGAGGGACTGTAGGATGTTAGTTTGAGTGGCACCTGCGACAGAGTATTTCTTCTTGTCTAAGATACATCATCCTGGTTAGGAATCCCTTTACCTGGGTGGAGTTTATTCCCAACTTGGGGATGACCCACTACTGAGAGTGATGAGCAGTGTGGTCTAAGGTTGGGAGGTTCGTGGAAGGTCTGCATGTAGTTGGTGATATTCTTACCAAGATAAGTGTCAATTGTGTGATAAATTACATGTTGCATTCGAAGTTATTTACTAGATAATCCATAGTTGGTGTCATTTTTGTCATCGACGTTTCAAATCCTATGTTGATAAATTACATGTTGCATTATTATTTACGTGTTTATTTTTATGGGTTTATCCTATGTGTGGTTTATAATTGTATTTATATTTATGGGTATTGCTTGTATATGTTGCATGTATATGTTTACTTCTATTTTAGTATGAGTCCATGCATTTACATAATGTATTTGTCTGTTGACGTTTTATATATAAATTACGCAAGAGTTCTGTGTGTATATGTTTTAATTGCATGTAGTTCGAAAAAATTATGTGGCATAGCTTAGTTGGATGTTGGGTATGTTACAATATTGTATCAGAGAATGAAAGCATTTTCTGGAGTAGCATGGATCGATCTAGGTGGCTGGGGATATTACAGCATGGTATTAGAGCTCTAGTTTGCAACATTGGCCCTAATTGGGCTGAGAAAGTTGACTTGAAGAGAAATTTCACAGAGGATTGATTTCGATGTGGCCAAAATTCAATTTACACAGTGTCTATGGTAAAATTTAGAAGCAATGACGTGGAATTGAGAAAAAGTCTCAATTTATGTTATTAAATTCATGAGAAAATTGAGAAATTTGGCCAAGTGGTGAGATATTCTTGATTTAATATCTGCTCTAGCAAATTTAGACCTAGAATTGGTCAAATTTGAAGTTACAGTGAAGCCATGATAGATGGAGTGAGATTAGTTGATTAGAATTCTCAATTCGTGAATTGAGTTTGGGAAAAAAAAAAAACCGTTTCTGAAATGTCAACCCACAACAATTTGTTATTGTAGAGGTTGAATTGGTGTTATCAGGGTGATATTGAACAAATTTCATAGTTACAAAATGTCTATGGTAAAAATTGGAAAAAAGTTAAGCAAAAGCCCCAATTTTTGCAGCGGAATTCATGAGGAATTGATGCACATAAAAACGAATGTGCACAGGTGGGCGCACTAAAAATGCATGATGCATAGTGAAAAGCTTATGATATGTGGAAAAATATTGGCATACGGGTGTTCGCACTAAAATTTGGCGTTGTGTGGAAAAATATTGGCGTACGCGTGCACGCGCTAAAATTTAGCAGTGCACAAAAAAATATTGGCATGCGGGTGTGCACACTAAAATTTGGCGTTGCGTGGAAAAATGTTAGCGTGCGGGTGTGCATACTAAAATTTGGCGGTGCGTGAAAAAATATTGGTATACGGGTGCGCGAGCAAAAATTTGGCGTCACGTAGAAAAATACTAGTGCACATGGTGTGCACATGCATAATAGTGGCATGCATGGTGTGTGTAGTATCGACAGAGTGCAGAGAAATTTTGTTGGTTCACGTGCAATGTGCGTATATGTTGTCGCACGACAATATAGTTAATAGTGCGTGCAGAGTACTGGTGCATGGTGGGGGCGTACTAAACTTTGGAATGGTGTAACATGTAGAGTGAAATGCACACGAAATATTAGATCATGACACAAAAATGGAGTGTGA
Source organism: Picea mariana (assembly GCA_032191745.1). Classification (NCBI taxonomy): domain Eukaryota; kingdom Viridiplantae; phylum Streptophyta; class Pinopsida; order Pinales; family Pinaceae; genus Picea; species Picea mariana. The sequence goes on along the minus strand of JASDQU010738212.1, from coordinate 143,606 downwards.
CACAAAAAATGGCGTGCAATAGGTATTAGTGAAAGAACCAAAATTGTGCGCAGTGGATATTAGCGTGCGGCACAAAAGTAGTGCGCACTAGTTATTGACAGGACATAGAAATGATGCATAGTGGTTATAGGTGCGCGGAGCATGAATTACCTTATGGTGTTGTTACACATGCTAAATATGGTTGACAAGTTGAAATTTATGTGCTCGAAGTCATTTGGATGGTGAACAACAACAGAAAACCAACGATTTTCAATAACGTTTTATATCGTTTGAAGATCATACTTTTGCAACGTGTTTTTGAGGCCGTTAACAATGTTTTTAGCTACTAAAAAACCACAAGAAGAGAGTGTACCAAAGGTACACTTTATATTTGTAGCTCAATTTAAAGAGCCCAGAGAGAGTTTTCTATTGGTGTAAACCATTAGTCAAACAAAGCTTTTATGAAGAAGTTATAGGACAAACAATGGAGGGTAAATTTTAAGACCCAACTAACTTCAAAGAGCCATAACTTTATGCTCTAGAATCAGACTGAGCCGCAAGAGTTGTCACTGGAAATCTATTGAACCATAGAAGACATTCCTAGAGTTGAATTAAATTTTTGGGCATGTTAAAAATGTTTAAGATGACAAAGAAGGTATCTGTATCATTCCAGACCAAAAACACGAATTGGCCTAGAACTTCAGCAGGCTGTAACTAGCATCCCAGAACCCAGAAAAAGGTGAAACTTGGACAGACTGTCCAAAATATGTATATCAAGAAACCCAATTGAGTTTCTACTAAAAATCCAATGGAGTAGGTGAAAAAAATGCATAATTATAGCGCAAAGTTGCACCAAGTGGAAGAGTGAACAAAAAACAATTAATGGAAAATTTTCAAATAACCTTAACTTTCTGCTCAAGACTTAGAATTGAGCATGGAAGCAGGAGTTGGAAAGGTGTTGAACAGTAGAATATAATCATTCACTTAGAAAAATTGATCTATACATTCAATTTTTCAAGGAATCAGAATGAATAATTATGATATTTTATTGAACCAAAATGGTTCATATTTTTCATGAAACTGATGAGTTAGTTAACCTGACAAAGTTTTGTTGGCTGCAAATTTTGCAAATTTAACAACAACTAAATCAGATCAAGATCAGCACAGAGTGCATAGAAATGGAATATGCACAGGGGGATCAAAACGAAGAATATGAGATCATAGGGATGGATGACCATTTGGGAATTGAAGGAACAAACTCCAATGGACATGGAGAAGGAAGGGATGAAAACATGAATATGGTAGAGACCGTTAAATGTTTTCATAAGGATGTTCTAAGCCATAAAGATGATAATGAAATACTTATGAGAGAAAAGGAGAAGCAGGAGGACTTCAACATGAAGTTAATGCAGAGTTTTAATAGAATAAGAAATAAATTGGATAAGAAGAGTGGCTCAAGAAAATCAGGAAGTCACAGGTCTCTTTATGAGAAAATAATAACAAGAAGTGTTAACATAAATCACCATCACTCCTTGAGGCATTCCAATAAGAGAGCACACAAAAAATCAAGTCCATCCCCTATCAGGAAGCATACGAGGTCTGGGGTGGATGAGATACGAGGGTAAATGAACCAAATCAAACCTCCTACATTTGATGGTGAGCACAAGAAGGATGAATATGCAGAGACATGGATGTTGGGCATGGGAAAGTATTTTAAATTGAGTAATTATTCATCTCATGCAGAAGGAATAATTTTCATCTATCAAATCAAGGGAAAGAAATCCATGTGGTGGGATGAGCTTGTGCAAGTGCAACACATTAAAGAGAAAAATGTTACTTGGAGGGAATTCAAGAAGTATTTTAAGAAGAAATAATTGACTAAGAGATACTATGACGATAAAATGAAAGAGTTCTTTTAACTCAAGCTTGGGAGTATGACCATAGATGAATATGATAGAAGGTTTTTAGAACTATTGAAGTATGTTTCTTTCATAAAGGATGAGACAGTTAAGATTGATAGGTATTTGAGTGGATTTCCATCATTCATCAGTGAAAAGATACAATATGATGATCCCAAAACATTGGAGGAGACCATAAGGCGAGTTAAATGCCTATATGATAAAAAAAAAAGCAAGGCCAACTTTCCAAAATGCTTGGGAAGACAAGAAGAAATTCAAGATGGATCAGAGGAAGAAGGGAACTAAGCCACCATTCTTCAAAAATAATCCTCAAGGACAACCAACTTCCACAAAACCCCGAATGATGCAGACAAGGTTTCAAAGGTCAAGGCAACCACATATTCAATGTTGGGGTTGTAAAGGAGATCATATGTTCAGAGATTGTCCTCATAGAGGTGAAAAAGAGAGGATTGTTCACAATGTACAACAAGATGAAATAATGTAGGACATAGGAAGAAATGTACCAAGGATCTATGCATCCCTAGACAACAAACATGCAAAGTATCAACCACATATGATTGAAGTGGAAGGTATGATCAGCAACCAAACCATTGTTATTTTAATTGATTCAGGAGCTATTCATAGTTATATATATCCTAAAATGGTGGAAATTTTGCATTTTCCAATAAGTAAGCATGGGAAGTCTTGGTTGGTGCAGCTGGATACCAGAGCTAAAAGAAAAGTTAATGAGATGGTTAAGTCGTGTCTTATGGACATGAATGGAATGAACACCAGGGCAGATTTAAAAATCTTGCCTTTAGGTTCCTATGACTGTCTAATTGAGATGGATTGGTTGGAACAACATCATGCTATCCTAGAATTTAATAAGAAGACATTTACTTGCTTAGATGAGGAAGGGAACCTAAGAACAGTGCAGGGAATTCCCAGGGTAGTAACCATCAGATAAATTTCAGCATTGTAGCTGAAGAAATGTTATAGAAAAGGGTGTCAAATATTTGAAGCACATATGGAAGAGAAACCCAAATATAAGGTGTCAAATATTGAATATTATGTAGTCCTAAAAGAGTTTGAAGATGTTTTTAAGGAAATACCAAGATTGCCCCCTAAAAGAGACATTTATTTCTCCATAGATTTTATGCGTGGAGCAACTCCAATATCCAAGACTTCCTACATGATGAGTACACCAGAATTGAAGGAATTGAAAATGCAACTTGAAGAGATATTGAAGAAAGGGTATATACACCCACGTGTGTCACCTTGGGGTGCCCCAGTTACTAGTGAGTTGAGACAACCCAGTAGATCACATAGTAGTTGGGCCAGATTTACTCCAAGAAATGGAACAACATATGGTAAAGATAAGGAAAAATTTAAAGGATACCCAGGAAAGGAAGAAAAGTTGCGCAGATAAAGTAGAACCCACATATAATTTAAAGTGGGCGACCATGTGTTCTTGAAATTTAAATCCAGGCGTAATTATATGAAGTTGGGGAAGTGTTCTAAGTTGGAACTGCATTATTGTGGGCCATTTGAAATCCTAGAGATGATTGATCCTATCACATATATGCTTTGATTTCCTACATCCTTGTGTATTAATAATGTTTTCCATGTGTCATTGCTTAAAAATTATGTACGTGATGCTAATCATATTATTGATTGGAATGTGATTCAGGTGGAGCCAAAATGAAATTTTAATGTTCGTTCAGTTCACATATTGGATTGGAAAATCAAACATCTATAGAATTGGGTCATGGAGATGGTAAAGGTCCAATGGACCTGGTATAGTACTAAGGATGCAACTTGGGGATGCAAGGATGCTACGTGGGTAGATTATCTCCATACTTTTGAAGATTTTTGAAATTTTGTAAGTTCATGTGTATATGATGCACTAAGGATAGTGCATAAATAAAGGGGAGGGGAATGTAATGAACATAATATGAACCCTTTTTAATTGTACATATAGGATGGTGAGTTGTTGGTACCAATTGTAAATGTAAATATACATATAGGCTGGTCAGTCATTGGCACCTAGATTTGGTATTGTGCACAACTGGGTAAGTGCACGGAGAATCGTTATCAAAATAAGGGTGCACACATTTAATAATGTTGTGCATACCTAAGTAGGTGCACGACATTTCACATCAATGGAAGGGTGCACACATTCACAATGTTGCACGTACTTGAAGAAGTAGCACAAAAATTACCTGGAAGTTTCCATCAAACTGATTCATATATATGTGTGTGTGTGTGTGTGTGTGTGTATTGAGGTTGAAGAGCCTGTGTGGTTATGAGGTTGGTGATATGGGATGCAAATAGGCCAGTGCGCCTGTCCATGTAACTGTAATCACAATCATTAATAATATTTCATTGTTGCACGTAGACAGATCAAACAAAAAGACACCGAGGGATAACTCCATCGGAAAATGGAAAGAGGGGGGGAGGACTTAAGTCCTAGGGAATATTTTATTAATATTCTGGAGAAGTGTAAGTTATGGATATTTATTTTATCCTAAGTTCCTGAGGGTAAGGAAAGAGTCACCAAGTGGCTAAATCTACTTCTGAAGGTGACAAGTGTCAATTTTAAGGCATGCAATATATATTGTTGGCATTAGTGTATTTTTTAGGAGGGGAACTCATTTGGGGGATGGTTATTCATTTTATCATAGGAAGAAGGGGTCAGAGGGTCTATAAAATCCAACTATTACCTTATCTGCAGAGAAGATATTGTAAGTGTTTTTGTATTATAACCATAGTTTGTTGTTGAAGAGGCAGGTTGTCAGGCCCATGAGCGGTCTCTCTAGGAAAAATGTTTTTTGTTGAAGAGCTAAGTTGTCAGGCCTATGAGAAATCTCTATTGACGACATATTTTTTGTTGAAGAGGCAGGTTGTCAGGCCTATGAGCATACACTCTAGGTGAGAGTTTTGCTGGGAATTGTTCCCTAGTGAGTTCAACATTAGATGCAAGACTCAAAGACTTCTTATCTGGCCTATTGTTGGAACCCTAAATGGGAAGTGGGGAAATCGAGGAATTGTTGAGCAGAGAAGGGGAACACTTCCTTGGGTGTGACAAGTGCGATGGGAATGGGAGACTGTAGGCTAGTTGAAGCAGTGCCAACTTGGACTGAGAATTTTTGTTGAGTATCGGACTTTAGCCTTTCACTAGGAACCATTTTTTCCCTGGTGGATTTAGGTTCTATCTCGTGGTGAACTCTTCCTGAAAGTATATGAGAAACATAGTCCATGGATGGGAGGAATGTCTGAGTTTTGAGCATAGTTGATGACTTTTATAAATATAAGTGTTCTTTATGTTCTTATCTCATTTACTGTGTGCGTATTTATCTATGTTTGACATGGGTCAATTCTTGTATGTTGTCACATATGAGTAATTGTTGTTATTCTTTCTAATGTTTCTTATACATGTAAGTATGCTATTGATAGTCATTATTTTAGTTGTGCCTGAGTATGATGGGTATTATTAGTTTTTCCTATTAAGTTATCCTTTGATATTGTTCATGAGTCTCCGAGGCAAGATTTGAATGGTTGGGTGT
>JASDQU010738212.1:20174-42757 GCA_032191745.1 Picea mariana | reverse complement strand
CTTTAATTCATGAGTCTAGAATGAATAGACTTGCTTCTCTAGGATACAATATTTTTGATTGGCTGTTTGTGTGAAGAAGTTTCATTATCATTTTTCCTCTTCTAAGTTCAAGGGTGTTTGAAGTATTTAAAAATATTAGAAACAAAGTTTTTATGTTATTAATTATTTCCTATATGCAACAAACTTAGGTAAGTTACCTGTTCTTAGAACATATAGCGTAACAAATCTTTTGATTATGAATCCCGGATTGAAATTTAAATGAGTGTAAGATAAATATTGAACATATTTATACACCAACATCCTCGATATCAGAAAACTGTGGCAGCAGTCAAGAGCCATTACTTTTGGCTAGGTATGAAAAATGAAATTGCAGAATACATCGCCAGATGTATGGAGTGTTAGAAGGTTAAAGATGAGCACAGACACCCAACATGGTTGCTACATCGTTTACCCATTTCTAAGTGGAAGTGGGAAGTGGTGACAATGAATTTCATCACAGAACTGCCCAAAACCACCAAGCAACATGATTCAATCATGGTGGTGGTGAACAGGCTTACGAAAGATGCCCATTTTATCCCATTGAAGACTACTCACAAGGCAGATAATGTTGCTGATATTATTATGAGGGAAATAACACAATTGCATGGTATCCCTAGGACAATTGTGTCTGATCGAGACCCAAAATTTACCTCAAAGTTATAGAATGGGTTATTCAAAGGGTTCAAAACAAATCGAAACTTCATCACAGCCTTTCATCGTGAGTATGAGGGCAGACAGAGTGGGTGAATTGAGTAATAGAGGACATGCTAAGGATGTATGTGATGGACGAGCCCTCTAAATTGGAAGACTACCTACACTTGGTAGAATTTGCCTACAACAATGGATTTCAAGCATCATTGAAGATGAGCCCATTTCAAACACTTTATGGTAGAAAGTGAAACACCCCATTAAGTTGGGATAACCCAACTAATAGAGCAATAGTTGGGCCATAGTTTCTCAAGGAAATGGAAGAACAAATGTTGAAGATTAAGCAGAATTTCAAGGCTTCCCAAGATAGGCAGAAAAGTTATGCTGATAAGAACAGGACCCACATGGAGTCTAATGTTTGTGATCATGTTTTCTTGAAAGTAAAAGCCAACAAAAGTTCTCTAAAGATGGGAAACTGTTCCAAATTGGCATCCATATTTTGTGGGCCACTCGAAATCTTAGAAATGATTAGACAAGTTGCACATATGCTTCCATTACCTGCATCCATGACTATACATAATGTGTTTCATGTTTCATTTCTTAAGAAATATATACCTGATGCTAATCATGTTATTGATTGGAATGTGAATTAGGTGGAGCAAGAAGGCATCTTGCAAGTGCATCATGTGTGTGTATTGGACTGGAAGAGAAAACCGCTTCGGAATCGAGTTGTAGGGATTGTAAAGGTCTAGTTGACCTAGTATGGTCCTGAGGACATGACATGGGAGAATGAAGATGCTATGTAGGTAGAATACCCACATCTTTTTGAAGATTTTGGAAATCTTGTTTATGTTGTGTAAAGAGTTGCACTGAGGACAATGCAAAAGTAAGGGGAGGGGATTGTAATATGCCCAAGGATGAGCCACAGTTGTATTTATGAATTGTAAACATGTTTTGCAGTATGGTGAGTCAAGTGTTGATAATAAGGTGGGCTTATGTTTTTACTAGTTGGAGAGTCTCTGTGTTAAAGGCCAGGAGCCTGATTTTGTATATGTAATTATGTAGATAATTAATAAAATATAAACATCACTGCATGAAAAACGACCACAAAGAAAGAGTGATGGGGGACTAAGCTTCCACAAGGTTGGGTAAGGGAGGAGACTAAGTCTTTGGTCCAAGGGGCTAAGCTAGGGGGCTTACCTCTAAAGGGGATAATAATTTATTATCATTTTCTAAAGGCTAAGTGTTAGGTATCTAAAGAGGTAGTAGTGGGGGCCTCGAGGGCCCATAGTGATAATAGTGGAGGCCATTCAATCTAAGGTGGACTAGGTCCACTATATTATTAAATAAGGCCCACTATGGTAGTTAGATATAATAAATGAATAGTTAGGTATAATAAATGTAAGAGGACTTCTTAGAAGGTTCTACTTCTAGAAGATTCCTCCTCTAGAATGTTCTTAGGTGATAGTAGCACTATATAAAGAGGTTCAAGCAATGTAATGGGACATGAAGAGAATTATTGTATTGTGAGATGTAGCTCAATAGGAGGATTTCCCCTCGAAGAGGAAAGTGAACATGAGAGGATCAATTCCATAATAGGATCCATTGTATGGTGTTTCCCTACCTCAAGGGTTTGGTAATAATAAAGTGTGGTTTCTTCTATCTTGATTTGAGGATTTATTTTGTATTCAGTATTTGTGTCGATTATATTTGTAGATATATTCAGGTTCTTAACAAGTGGTATCAAATCACTTTTCTTGGCATACATTGTGGGAAAATATTTTTTATTTTTGCAGTTTTTTTTTCGGAGAAGAAAAAAGAGGGCTGCGACATTCCAAAAATTTCCGATATATTTCTGTGAAAAATTTGCAGACACAGTTTATATATCTGATTTCTCTCATAAAAAAACCCAAGTTGAAAAAACAAATCGTCCGAAGCAGATTCTGGGAAGTCAAAATATTGAAGTTTTAAAATCTGCAATATTCAGGATTTTTTCCGCGGACGTCGGTGCGATTTTATTTTTTTATTTCTGTATCATCTGGAGGCTAAATTTGCACAAAAAAATTACATATCGGATTTCCTCTCATAATTTCGCCCAATTTGGAAAACAATATCAGCCGAAATGGAGTATGGGAAGTGAAGTTATGAGCATTTTAAATTCAACAGTTTTTCAGGGTTTTTCCAAAAAACGCCACAATTTTCTGCAGTAATTTATTATTCTATTTTTTGCATTTTTTCATGATGGCTGCGGGACTGAAGAATTCATAGGGTGATCAGATGGATATTTCCTCTCAAACCCTCAAATAAATTCTTGAATCATTCAAATCCCAATTGTATGACACATTGAATGACAAATTGAATGACCTTGCAGATGGCCTCAATGACAGTTTTCACGATATTCAAGATTCATTGGATAGCATGCAGGGGAGATTTCTTATGCTAGACATCAGGGATGAATATAATCAAGAAATATATGATTGGTATGATTTTGAGGTCGATTGCGATGCTTGGTATATGGATAGTTGTCATTTTTGGGATGACAACCACTTTCATATTTTATTTGATGACTCTAATCCACCTTCTGTAGCAAGCATCAATGTGACAAATCGAGAGTCAATGATTATTACTAGTGTCCATCCTTCATATTCTATAGTGGTATTATTCCTTATAGATTCTTCTACGAACCTTTTCCACTATGTGGATGGATCTTCTTATTTGGATCCACATGACAGGTGTTAGTCTTTGGAGCATCATTTTGAGTTGGTTATTGGGTTCCAAAATCTTCTACGACGAGTTCACATGAGCACTTGGACATGGGACCCAGGCTTACAATGGTGGTTGGACTACTTCAACATGGTGGATTTTCTTTCTACATGGGACCTTGGTTCTCCAGTCTTCTTCAACATTATGGTCCACAATTATACATGGGACCCTAGTATATGGTTGTACATCAAGCATTGAGGACAATGCTTTCATAAAAGGGATGGAATGTTAGGTAGATAGAGAGGTAGTAGTGGAGGCCCAGAGGACCCATAGTGATATTAGTGGAGGCCATTCAATGTAAGGTGGATTACGTCCACTATATTATTAAATAAAGCCCACTATGGTAATTAGATATAATAAATGAACAGTTAGATATAATAAATGTAAGAGGACTTTTTAGAAGGTTCTACTTCTAGAAGATTCCTCCTCTAGAATGTTCTTAGGTGGTAACAACACTATATAAAGAGGTTCAAGTAATGTAATGGGACATGAAGAGAATTATTGTATTGTGATATATAGCTCAATAGGAGGATGTCCCCTTGAAGAGGCAAGTGAACAAGAGAGGATCCCTTCCATAATAGGATCCATTGTATGGTGTTTCCCTACCTCAAGGGTTTGGTAATAATAAAGTGTGGTTTCTTCCATCTTGCTTTGTGGATCTATTGTGTATTCAGTATTTGTGTTGAATATATTTGTAGATCTATTCAGGTTCTTAACACTAAGGGGGCAATGGTTGAGTATTTTCCTAAGTTCTTGGAAAAGGAATGTATGAAAAGTGGAGTGCATGCAGCTCTAGGAAGACAAGTGTTGACCTAGGCACATGCAATTAAAGATGAAGCATCAGATCGAGTGGGGGTTCCCTTTCCCATTATTGCATCACCCACTTGAGTTCACAGGGATTCCTGTCTGAAACCGTCTACCTCTGCGTTGGATCTCTGCATACCCTCACGCACCTTTGAAAAACCTAGATCCGTGAAGTCAACTTGTGTTTTTTTCATTGTGAAGCCTGACACATACTGAGTATTACCTGAGTCCTGTTTTGTCTTAGTGGGGTCTACTGCCATTTTTGGAAGTCCATGCCCATTTACCTATGTTTGATGTCACTCGTGAGATAAATAAGGGTTATTTTTGTTGATGTCACCCGTACCTGGTTGGAACTAAGTCAAAATTGGTTGAAGAGGTTGGTTGACAGGCCTTTGAGAAACTCTCTCCAAGTGAGAGAGTTTGTTGGGAAGTGTTTTTTTCTTAGAGAGAGTCCAACACTAGCTACAGAGCTCTAAGAATTCCTAATCTGGATTGTTTCATATACTCTTAGAGGGAAGTGGAGCAACCATTGGAATGTGGAACAGTGAAGGTGCATATTCCCAGGGTGGACCAGGCATGTGGGGAATGGGAGTCCGTGAGTAGTAGGCGTAAGAAGGATCCTGAAGAGAATCCTTCCAGTTCGACTGTGCAGTTTCCTAGAACCTCAACCTAGTCTAGGATTCCCTTGCCCTGGGTGGAGCTTAGTCCTAACTCGGGGGTGACCCACTGCTGAGCGTGATGAGCAATGTGGTCTTTGGCTGGGAGGTTCGTGGAAGGTTTGGACGTAGTTGGTGGATTTACTCTAGCTAAAATATAAGTATTATTTATGTGCCTAATTATGTATGTTATGCATGTTTTTGCTAATGGTAGATGTATCATGTGTTTCATTGCATGTGTATTTACTGTTAATCTTATTTGAATCTGAAGCATAACAGTAACTCTGTGTTATGTGTTTTATTTCAATTAAAATGTATGTTATATATATGTGTGTGTGTGTGTGTGAATGTTCTGCGTAGTAGTGTTACTCGGCCTATGGATGGACGGGGACATTACAAAATGGTATCAGAGCATGTCTATTGAAGACAAGGTGTTTTCGTAGCGTTTCTTAGCAGTGATGTTGATGGTCGGAGACGTTACACTAAGGGGTTTCATCAATGCCTCTACATCCTCAATGTCCAGAGTCTTACACACTTAGGAGAACTCAGTCAATAAAACCTGTCTACATAAACACAACAAAATAACATATCATCAAATCCAGAATATCTCATAATCATAACCAAAACAACCAATAATGTAATAACCTGGATCACTTGCACGCAAGTGTCCTCAAAGAATGAGTTTGCTTAGTGTGTGCAAGAGACGGATGTTACATACACCCCCTCTTGTTTTAAACTTCTTCCCGAAGTTTCATAGTACATAAGTGTTGAAATAAATTGTATCACCGTATGATAAGTCTATCTATCAAAGAAAAATGGAAACTGCTCACATATATCGTATGCATCCTCTTAGGTTGTTGAGTGTGGACTATAGTTGTCCCACTGGACCTTGACCTGATCTACTATTCAACGTCGTAGATGTCGAATGCGATGCTCCAGGATGCGGATTGGCTCCATCATGAGCGCACCCTCGTTAGATACCTGCAAAGTACTCATGTCAATAACATGTGTATGATCACTAACATAATGTCTCAAAACCGATACGTGAAAAACATCGAGCATACGCCTCAAAGAATCATACAAGGCTAGTCGATACGCCATGGGTCCCTTCCTTTCCATAATATCGAAAGGTCCCCTGAACCTAGGAGAGAGTTTAGCACCCTTTCCAAACTTGATCGAACTCTTATGTGGCTTCACTCACAAGAAGAATCGATCGCTAACTTCATAACAATGATCGACACGATGTGCATCAACGGAACTCTTCTGTCAATCTTACACTTCCTTGATCCTTTGTCTTATTGTTTTCATTTGATCTTCCATTTATTGGATCTCTTCTGGTCCCACCATGACCCTATCCTCAAGTTGATCCCAACTCAAAGGTGTCTGACATGGTCACCCACAAAGAAACTTGAAATGCGCCATCTTAATGGGGATTTGATAATTGTTGTTATATGCAAATTCTATGAGTGAAAAGAATTCTTCCCAACGCTTATGTTGGTCCATAACATACATATGGAACATGTCCTCTAAAATTTGGTTTGTTCATTTGGTCTGCCTGTCTATCTTCGGGTGATGCATGGCACTAAAGTTAAGTTGGGTTCCCAAGGCCTCTTGGAAACTAGTCCAAGATCGTCCTATAAACACTGACCCTCTATCGCATATAATCCTCTTAGGAAGACCATGCAACCTCAAAATATCATTGATGAAATCTCTAGCTATGTCAGGTGCCTGATACGTCGCACACATAGGAATAAAATGAGCACTCTTCGTCAGAGTGTCAACTACCACAAAAATAGATTTGTGTCTCCTTGCCGTCAGTGGAAACCCAACAATTAAATCCATCGAAATGGCCTCCCATTTCAATTTCGAAAAATCGTGTGGATGTAGAAATCCTACCGGATGTCTTTGTTTAGCTTTCACCTACTGACATTCTAGACATCTTGCCACGTAGTTGACTATGTCTGCCTTCATTCCTTTACAAAAGAATAAGGGTTTAACGTCTTCCCTCATCTTTGTGATTCTTGGATGATCCATGTACACTGTTCTGTGAGCCTCATTTAGGATCAAAATTCTCAATTCGTCATTGGGTGGTACGTAAATTCGACCTTTAAATATCAATAATCCATCGTTCTCCATAGTAGATCCTTTAAATTTTGGTACCATCATTGTTTTTTTTTCGATAAAATCCTTGACCTCGTTGTACGAGTCATCGTCGCACTGTAAAGTTAGAATTTTTTTCGTGTAGATTTGTCTAAAGAGGCATCACTAAAAATATGCATGGTCTCTGACTCAACACATCTGCCTCTTTGTTCACTATTCCTTTTATGTAAGTAATCTCAAAATTGTACTCACTAAGCAATTCTGACCAACAATGTTGTCGAGCGTTCAAGTCGCTTTGCGTAAAGATGTGTTGTATTCCACAGTGGTCCATTTTTAGTTTGAATTTACGGTGTGTCCAAACTCTCAAGAAATATGCAATGGCTAACAACTCCAACTCGTGCGTCGCATATTTCTCCTCATGCCTTCTCAACTTTCTAGAGATGTAAGCTATCACTCGACCGTCTTGCATCAAAACTCCGTCGAAGTCTCCCTTGGATGCGCCAGTACATATCAAGAAGTCTGGGTCCATGTCATGGACCCTTTAGTATTGGTGTTGTTGTCAAAAACTCCTTGAGCCTCTAAAATTCTTTCGTGCATTTCACGATCCCAACAAAATTCTTATTCATCTTATGCAATTCCGTGATCAGATTTGTTATCTTCAAAAAACCCTCGACACACTGTCGATAGTATCCCATTAAACCCATGAAGATACACACTTCAGGGGCATTCATCGGCACAGGAAATTCCATAATATCCTCAAACTTTGTTGGATCCACCTCGATACCTTCGCCAGAGATGAAATACCCTAGGTAGTGAATGTTCGATTGATAAAACGATCATTTAGACAATTTTCCATACAATTTGTTCTCTTGTAGACACTGTAGTACCAAGCACAGGTTCTCATCATGCTCCTCCATCATCCAAGAGTAAATAAAAATATCATCAATGAATACTTGGAGGAACCTGTCCAAGTATTTGCGGAACACCCCGTTGATCAAACTCATAAATACCCTTGACGAGTTTTTCAGTCCAAACGGTAAAACAGTAAACTCGTAATGTCCAAACCTCATCTTAAAGATGGTATTAGGTATGTCGTCATCCTTGATCCATAACTGGTGATACCCCGATCTCAAGTCGATCCTTAAAAACAACATCGCACACTTCAATTGATCAAAAAATCATCAATCCTTGGCAACATATACTGATTCTTGATAGTTTCCTTGATCAATCGATAGTAGTAAATGTAGAGTCTCCATGATCCATACTTCTTTCGTATGAAAATAACAGGTGCACCCCACGGTCACACACTTTGACTTATAAGTCCTAGGTCTAGCAACTCCTTCAATTGAATTTTCAACTCTTGTAACTCTAGGGTCGACATCCGATAAGGAATTCTTGCTATGAGTTCAGTTCCTAGTATTAGGTCTATGGTAAATTCCAATTCCCTCTCCGGTGACACCCCAGGTAACTCTTGAGGGAAGACGTCCGCAAAATCTCTCACCACCGGAAGGTGTTCTAGACCTTATGCTACTCCCTTATCATTTAATGCAAGGATTGCATAAATATTACATCCCTTGCGCATGCTCTTCCATAGATGCAAGGAAGAGATGAACCTCAGGGAAACACTCTGGTTCCAACCTACAATCACGCGTCTATGTCCCTCATCACTGACCGAGCTCAACCATTTTGTCTTACAATTGAGTATTGCCTCATGGGATTCCAGCCAGTCGATACCGATCACAACGTCATAAGATCCGAAGATTGTGACATAGAGGTTGGCCCTAGTGACAAACTCTCCTAGGTTAAGGCTACACCCATAACCTTCCCACCAACCTTTTGTTTGGCTCCCAAAGCCATTTCTATAAAGTGAAACTCATCCTGTTCGACTGCCTTTACCTTAATCCTTTTTAGCGCTTCCCCATAAATGAAACTGTCCATCAGCAATGGTACTTGATGTCTGGTCAACGATGCTACCTGATATCTTGAGAACAGTCGACTGGTGCTCTTCCTAGTGGTTATTCACTGCTGCATGAATCTGATGGGCCTTGCCCAAATATCCCACTGTACTGGGTCCGACTGATCTAGATGCTCTGGTCCTCTCCACTGGGTAGTCACACTGGTAATGTGGTTCCCCACATGTCCAACACCCTTTCTTCGGTCCAGTACTCCTGGTACCCGAAGTAGAAGTTGACAAACCACTAGCCTAGAACCCTTGTTCATTCTGCTGAATAGGCCTAAACTGTTGTTTTTGCGGTTGATGTTGTTGTTGGTGTTGTATTCCTCAGTAAGGAGTTCATTGCTGAGGCATTCGTCCTCGAGGTGTAGTGGAAGTGGATCGTCTCTGGAATCCATGATATCAAGGTAAATGTCTAGCTGGTGTCTAATGTTGCTGAGCACCATCTGAAATTTGCCCCACTGGTATCACTAGAGTCCTGGTCTGAACCCTACTGATAAGCTCCTCCTTTCCTATAAGAGCCTTTTGGACATCATAATGCAAGGCTTGAGGCATCAGAATCCTAACCTTTGCACAAATGTTAACATTAAGGACAAAAAAGAACCTGTTGAGCTTAAGTTTCTCGGTATTCAGGTGTGGAGCATACCAAAGTAACTCCATAAAATGAGCCTCGTACTCGAGCATCGTATTACTGCCCTGTCGTAAAGCATTGAACTTGTTGAGTTGATGCTCAATGAATTCCTCCTATAGATACCTGTCTCAGAACCATTACTCGAATAGTTCCCTTGACAGATCTTCAATGACCATGTTCAATTGCAGGAGAAGTGTCTTCCACCATAGAAGAGAGCTCTCTTTTAGTTAAAATACCACCATGCAGGCCTTCATGTTTGAGGTATAGTCGCAAAGTGAAAATAACATCACCATATTCTCCAACCATGCCTCGACGGCTGCGCCATCCGGGGCACCAAAGAACTCAAGAAATTTGACCTTCTTGAGTTCGAGTGAATGCTAATAGTACTGGCTGGAATCCATTGTGGACCCTTAGGGGTACAGGCGGCCTGGCCTCAACTTAGTACAGATGGTCTGACATTCCTTGGAAGGACCTTGTCAGACCATCATCATCCTTTAAATCAATCAAATCCAGCTGAAGGAAATTTTCTTCCCCTTGGGGGTTAGACTCCAAGGGCATGGGCACTTCTGGAGGTGTCACACCTCAATCCACAACACCATGTTGTGAACTTCTATGGCATCCTCTTCTATTGCGAATGCTAAAATTTTAATTAGTGCTAGGTTATTACTTAATGGTTTACCATAGTGGAAATCATGGCGATCCACAGTCACAGGGTTAAACCAACTCTGATACCATATGTAACGACCCCATCGTGATGACAACATGGGATGCATAACAAGTGTTAATATATATATATATATATATATATATTAAGAATGAAGGTAACAACAACAATATTCAAGCAAAGAAACTCGATGACGAACACAACGTATGCAATATAGGAAACATACATCGCAATAACCCAGTAGACTAGCGCGTTACGCCACAAGATGTAACATATGAAAATGAAGTAGACCATTAAAAATGACTACCCAAAAATCCTACCCTGTAGGGTTAGGACCTCCAGGACACATAAGCAACATCAATCAGTCCAACACAACAATTTCCATGATAAGTATCTAGAACCCTCCTGTCGAATGAGAGATCGCTATTAAATGTTACAAACAGGTACAACCTCAAAAACAAACCAACAACACCCACTTCAGAAGGTGCATGACCCTAATCGAGGTTCCATATGCACTATCGATCAACGCGCGCAATGATCCCAACTTAAGGATTCATGTTTCCGGTGTGACAAGCACACAAGAATCCCAAGCACAAGCGACATCAGACCCTTTAACCGAAGAAAAATCCAACGCTCTTGGAGACGGATTTAACTGTAAAAAGTACAAGAAGGCTATACATCAGCACCCAATCACAATTCAATAATATGCAAGATGACATCATTCATTGTTTAAATTGCACAACTAGCTGAAGAATTTATTTCTTTCTTAAGTGATTTTTTTTATCAATGAAGTCTCCCACACTGTAAAACAGAGATAATTTGAATAATATCTATAAAATTCATGTGCATGGATATTCTAAGTTAATTCTCTATATAATGGAAGTAATATTCGATTGTTTTTTTAACCATAAGAGACATAAGAAATTAAAGAAATAAGGGTGCAAATTTTGGACCGAAAAATTCAATAATTCAAGGCATCAATGTATATAAAATTATCTACATCATGATCCATTCTCCAACTCTATGAAACAAGAATAAATAAAAAAATATCTAAAATTCGAGTGTAGGGATAATCTATCTTAATTCTCTATATAATAGAAATGTATTTGAGAGATAGTTTAATCATATGTGATATAAGAAATTAAAGAACTAATATAGAAAATAATGTTGATATAAAGAACTGATACATGCTAATACCGAATGGATATAACAATAAAACGTTGGTATAAACAACGAATATAAGAAAATTGATAACCGATATAGAAAATAAAGAGTTGTCAGAACTGAAAGAATGATGTTTGACAAGAAAGAGTTTCCACGGTAAACTCAAACTGCTCTTGAGTGAAAATAGGATTCCGTGTTAACTCTAAATCAATCTTGAGAATTACTTTATCGGAGCACAGATCATACTGTGTAAAAAAAACATTATGTGTACACAATAGCTATGCATTAATAAATGGTTGTCTAGTATTGGATTCGATGTTTAACAAATAGGTCTCGTTCTATTAATAATCATTGTCTAGCATTGATATAGATGCCTATTAAAAGAAATCGCAGAGTTAACTTCTGATGCTAATCGTTGCCTATTAAAAGAAACTTGCTACCTATTAAAAAGAAAATAGCTGTTGAAAATCCTTGTCTACTGAAATTTTTTTCCTATTAAAATAAAATCACTATTAAAAAGATATCGTTGCCTATTAAAATGAAAATAACTATTAAAAATATATCGCTGCCTATTAAAAAGAAAATCGCTACCTATTAAAGGAAAATCGCTATTCAAATCGCTAATCAAAACAAATGAGGATCAATGCAATCAATCGAATGGCATTCAATGCAATTCAAATTGCAACAACAATAATAAAAGTGCTATTCAAATGCTACTCATTCAATGCTGATCAAATGCTAACCAATCGCAGTAGTAATAATAAAATTGCTATGAAATAAATATCGTAAGCACAGTAATCAATTTCTTGACTGTCACGATCATCACGAGGATGCATAGTAATGGATAAATACACAGTAAGCAGAAGAATAATTCCTGGGTAAAAATTACAGTAAAGAAACACAGCGAATCAAGCCCAATTCACCGCTGGGTGGGTAACACGAATTTTTTGAGGAAAGGAACAAATATAAAGCTGAGCAATAAGGAGGAAATTTCGCTGTACACAGTAAGGAATTGGATGGGCACAGAGAATATGCTTCACTTATTATCTATGCACAAGAAATAAGGGCATTTGAATCTAAATCTTTAACACCGGAGTGAAAGAAGTTGATTCGGCTCCTGGCCAACTGTTAAGGCACAGACTAAAACTTAAGGATAATACAACATAAGATAAAACACCAATCTGCATCCATACCTGTTGGAGAACCCCCAAAATAAAAATCTCAATCAAGGAATAAAGAAAAAACAATCATAATCCTAACTGGAACCAGAAACTACAATAAAACACAGTAATAAAATAAGGCTCAGAAATACAAATTTAGTGACACATTTGCAATTTCACNCTTTATTCCTTGATTGAGATTTTTATTTTGGGGGTTCTCAATCAAGGAATAAAGAAAAAACAATCATAATCCTAACTGGAACCAGAAACTACAATAAAACACAGTAATAAAATAAGGCTCAGAAATACAAATTTAGTGACACATTTGCAATTTCACATGGCGCACTATCTCCCAGATAAAAATTCATATGCATAACTAAACGAGCCTTTTTATTTTAACAACATCTACGCAAGCGAGCTTTTGACAATAAGAAATGCATGAACAAGAAATTGAGCTATTATTTAATACAAAATAAACACATGTGTACCGTATCCAAATGCAAATGCTCCGAAGTCGTTGTCCCACATGTGCTCATGTCTAGCTCTCACTTGCCAACCGATGTGACCTTACCAGTACCTCCCAGCCAACGCTAGGGGTAATCTCCTTCCCCTTGAGCCCCTCGAGATGCAAAGGGGCCACACACACAATACCAGAGAATGCTAGCACCCAGCTCACCTCACAAGGCCGAGCTACCACTCATTACCCGAGCTGGGTATCCCAACTCCCATAAGAGAAATTTCAGTAAAGATAAAATTTCAGCAGTGTAACGTTACGCAAGCCAGATGTGATCCACACTCCTCCTCCACCATCCTTTTTATAGAGTATCTTAGTCATTACTTTTCCAAATCCTCATTAGATTCCTTTTTCATTTATTTAATTAGGAAAAGCCTCCCCAGTACACATGTCGTCCAATACCCTAATTGCACCAGAAAATCAATTTTATTAATTAATCAATTATTTCTATTTACCTCACCTACCTAAAAATGCTCCTCGGTGTCCGAATATTCCCTTATAATTCTTAAATGACTTATGCCTTACTTAATTCCTAGCTGAGTTCATAAATAGAAAGTTCCAAGGCTAGATTCCTTATTAAGTTAGACATTCCCCTTTTTCTTTTAAGTTTCCCTTTTTCGTTAAGTTTCCCCTTTTCCTTAGGTTTCCCCCTTTTCTTTAAGTAAATTCAGAATTAGAAAGTTTAGAAAAAGACAACCAAATACCCCTTTTATTAATTAAACCTTTATTAAAATTTCGTCTTTAGTTATTAATGCTTGAATTTTCTAATTAGTTATAAAAAGAACCTTTAGTAAAATGAAATTTTATAAAATGATGAAATTTTATAAAAATAACCTTAGTGAAATGAAATTTTATAAAAGAACCTTAGTGAATTAAAATTTCCATTTTAATCTAGTTATAAGTCTAACTAGTTTTTTTTTGTTCTAAGGTTCTACCTAGACCTAGGTTTTCAATTCACTAGGCTTGGCGATAGTGCTTAAGGAAAAAATTAGTTATTAACTTTACTTATCACATCATTCATTTTAAGGCCGACTAGGTCCTACGGAGGCATATATTTCTAGGCACTAGGTTATTTATTTACTAGTTAAAATCACGATGTGCCATTAAGGATGCACTACGTTCTCCAAGGGTGCCACTCGCTTCTTTCTATTTTTTTTGTGTGACGTACCCTTCAAAACACATTACGTGCTCCAAGGGTGCCACTCGCCTCTTTCTGTTTCCTTTGTGCGACGTGCCCTTAAAGACGCACTACATGCTCCAATGGTGTCACTCACCTCTTAACTGGATTTGGTAGATATCAAATCCATGGAGTCAATACTCAGCTAGGTAATCTTGTTGGAGACTAAGGGCCTCTAAGGAATAAGACCTCTGCCTTATTGCACGCCCCTTAGAATCATCGTGACTGACTGTCAAAGCCTCCCCTCACTGCATCGTGGGTCTTCTTGAATTAGGTAATGTTAACCTACAGTTTGAGCCACGACGGGAGTGCTAGTAGGTTGTGTTAAGGTTGCTACCACACCTCTCCCTTAATGACTCTGGTAGTCGTGCAACATTCAAACCCTAACAATCCACTCCCTAACTCGATCTAGATTCGAAGGGGTTTCATCGATGCCTCAACATCCTTAATGTCCAGAGTCCTGCACCATCAGGAGAATCAAGTCATTAGGACTTGTCTACGTAAACACAACAAAATAACATATCATCAAATCCACAATATCTCATAATCATAATCAAAACAACCAATAGTGTAATAACTTGGATCACTTGCACGTAAGTGTCCACAAAGAATAAGTTCTCTCAGTGCATGCAAGAGAACGATGTTACAGTAGATCTAAGGAAATTTCATTTTCAACCATTTAATTTGAATTAATTAATATAAATAATTTACTTATATTATACTTCTATTTGTTTAATTGAAAATAATTAACTACATCCTTAAGTACACCATATCCCTAAACAAGATATAATACGAGCGTAACATATGTAAGGACACTTAGTTATCAATTTGATGAGAATTGTGATATCAAAATGTTAACTTTGGTCTAATATCCCATATTTTTCGGTGAAAAATACCAAAATAAACTCATGAATCGAAAACTTGTCGAACCTTTTTTTTTTCAAGGGTAAAATTACAACATTTTTTAACCCTGTCCTTCAATCGTTAAGATGATATTGGAATCCTTAAAATCTACCCACCAAATGGGAAAGTGGTATTCCCAGAATAGTTATTTTTTTCGTGGTCGAAATTACAACATTTTGTAACAATGACCTTAACAATGAAGAGTACTACTATGAATACAAATCTTTAAATCAATCCTCAAATTGAAAAGTAGTGCTACTAGTAGTACATTTTTTTCTTATGGTGAAAATTACAACGTGTTTGAAACAATGGTCTAAAAAGTTGAGAATGTTGTAAATAAAATACTAAATGAACCCCCAAATTGAAGGTGGTGCAACCAATAGGAACTTCCTTTTTCCGAGGTGAAAGTGTAGTTTTTTTGAAACTATGGCCATAACATCAATTGTCCTTACAACAAAAAACTTAAAATCAACTCCCAAATTGAAAATCGGTTTAACCAATAACATCCTTTCTTTTTACAACTGAAAAATTATAACTTTGATTGAAATCGTAGCCTTAACATTTTTAATTGTTGAAACCGAAATCTTAAAATAACTCTTGAATTGAAAAATTAGTTTACTAATAACCTTATTTTTTAGGACTTTAAATTGAAACATTTTGAAACATGTAAAATGATAATACTTTGCAAAGGGATATACACAATTATATATAATATAAAATTAATTAATAAATAAATAAAATGTAAAACAAAATTAAAAAAATATAAAATAAGGGGAAAAAAACCACCTATGTAACTAGGTAACTCATATATATATATATATATATATATATATATATATATATAAAATTAATTGAAAATAAATAAATAAATAAATCTTATTTAAAAAATTAAATTAAAATAAAAAAATAATTAATAAAAAAATTAAAAGTTAAAAAAAAATTTAAACTTTATTGTAACATATCCAATAACCTACATTATTGACACTAACATATCCAATAACCTATATACACTATTGACACTAAGAGTATGTCAAAACAAACCACACCAAATTTCTACTTTAATACCATATTTCAAGTCTCTTAAATTAATCCAATTAATATATGTAACATAATAATGTAGATTTATGCAAAAATACTAAACCATTCAATTAACTAATAACCCACAATCATAAATGTGCGATAATAAATAGAATTAGAAATAAATAAACTAGAAATTATTTTAATCCATGATATAAACAATAAAAAACCTACTTGCTCATTAAAAAATTAAGAACACTTATCTTGTAAACTCAACCATCGGATTCTTATTATGTTCAGTATCTTTATAACATAGACCACCCCTAACTTAAGGTTATTAATCCTCAAGGTAAAATCTCCTATTTCTTGGATCTAGTTCTCTTCACACATCTGAATATCCATATTTCACATGTCAATTTTTTCAACAACAAATCCTAATCCACCAATGGTTTTTCCCTTCATTGTGCAAAACCTAAAAAATCAGATACCTTTACTAAATAGTCCCCCACCCTCAATGGCTCTAGGGTAGGTTGGCCACAATATATCTATGATGAGATTCCAATGATTATCAACCATAATCAATTCCTTTTAATATCAACAATTATCCCCAAATATAGAGCTATTCTCCCCATAGTTTCATGGCAACAATCCCCATAATTTTATTATAGGAATATTATGGCAATACAGATCACAGAGAAAAGCCAAAGGAAGAGTGTTCATGTGAATAATTCCCAAAAAATCATGGATTATACTTGCATGCATGAGAGAGACCACATGCCTTCATGAGATCTACAAATATCTCTCTTTGACCACTAAGTCTCAAGGTTAATAATAATTATTAAGAAAAAATCAATACTCTTATATTAAACCAATTTAAATATGCATACATAACAATTCATATTAATGCAAACCTGATTCAACCATTCAATTAAATAAATTGAACACATAATCATAAATGTAGGTTAATACATGCATGTAGAATTGAAAAAACTATAAAGTAATTTAATCCATAATATAAACAATAATAAAATTGCATACTCATTAAAGAATTACTTGAATATTTATTTTCTAGAAACTGGTTATAGAAGAAGGTCACTCTACCTAACTATAGGCTCCCTATTACACATAATCAAATAATCGTAACTTCACTAGATATTGGAAAATACCTCCCGAAATCCTTTTCTTAAACACACCTCCCAATACATATTTCCAGTTTAAAGGACCACTATTTTTAATAGATATCCTATATATCTAATTTTTCAGTGGAATTTTTAATACCTCATTTTTTTTTCCCCATAGTATGAAGACAAGGCATAACTTTTATAATCCTGCAAATCACACAAATAACCTCAAAATACAAAAAAGGTGCATTGCATCCCAACATATAAGGGATATTGCACTATAGTAATATAGCCTTGGGATCGAGGGTACGGTGTTATACTACTTCTACCTCTCTCTTTAGTCTAATATATGGTCATTCATTCACTGAGAATTGGTTTATGTATATGTATATATATTTGTAAACCTAGAAAGCTGGACCACCTCAAATTGTAACTCTTTATCCTTTAGATCTATGATCTTGTGGACATTTCAAGAATTTTTTTCTATCTATGTATAAAGACTTTCTTTGTAGTAATATTTAGGAGAGCAATATCGTTCAATTTAAAGGAGCTCTCATTTGGAGAGATGGAAGAGAATGTGATCTTAGGGATAAATTTGACCTAGGAGAATTCTTATTATCCTTCAAGTATAAATGATCCCTTTCTTCCTTATACTCTATTATTGTATTATGTTTTTTCATATATTAACATATACATCATTTTTTTCAATCAAACAAAAAATATATTAAGTTTTAAGAAGGCCATATAGATTTTATGAGATAATATTATAATACAAAGAATGAAGTAGAATGTAACTAAAAATATCATAATTTTAGTTTGTGTTATAAATTTTTAAGGTGAACACTTTTAAAACTTAGTAGAATTACTCCCATAATCATCATTGTAATTTTGTCAACTTTTAGTTAGATCCATCGTCATGACAAGTATTAGGGTAAGAGAAGAGGGAGACCAAGCATATAAAATGTAAAGAGTTTGAATCTTATGACAAGTATTAGGGTAGGAAAAGAAAGATCAATTAACTAAAATGTAAAAAATATTACTCAAAACCCTAGAGGGATACTAACATGAGTTAAAGAACCCTAAAATCTATCAAAGTATATATAAATACTAAAATACTTTAATATTAAAGTTACTAACGTTAAAGTATAAAATACTTTAATATTAAAGTTACTAACGTTAAAGTATAATAGGTAATAATAATACCATAAAAGTATTATTAAGGCTAAGTTAAAAGGTATATTAATATTATACTACTAAAGTATTTATTAAGATATTGTTAATGCTAGGTTTAGGTTTGGTATTATTAAAATACTTAATAAGGTATTATTAATACTAGGTTATATAAGAAAGATTATTAAAATATATAAAGATATTAAATTACTATCCTATTAAAGTACTATGATAATATAATATTAAAATACTATAAAATATAATATTAAAGTACTATAAAATTGAAGTACTATAATATTAAATATTTTAATAATGTATTAATACAAGGCTATGGTATTCCCCAAATGGGGTGATAAGAGCGGCGATAGAGCCACATGGGCAGAGCCAGGACGCTGCGTTAATGCATCCACCAGCTCGCCTTGCCTCGCACATTTGCCCCACATGACTCGCAGCAGGAGAGGCATACCGAAGAGGCCCCTCGCGCAAGCGAAAGGTACTCAACAGCAGAGCACTAACGCGCAGAGATTAATGGAGCAGATTAATGCCCGGGATATGGCAAGTGTGGTGTTTATTACGTTCATTCTCCGGGTTGCAGCACTTATTAGCAATTTGGTTTGGAAGGCCTCCAGCTCTCAGCCGCACCCGAGAAGAAGCAGCTTCCTTCCAGTCCCTCTCGTACAGCAACAACATTCAGTAGCCACGCTCTTCCGGGGCAATTGGACACACACAGGCGGCATTCGAATCTTCCGTAGGGACTCCGCCATGCCTCGTATTCGAGGGAAACCGCGACGTGGTGCTGCCTGGTATGTAGCGGAGTCCAGGCGCAGATGGAAGAAAGATTTTGAGAGGGCGATGGCAATCGTCGCTCGGCGAAGGAGGACCAGATCACGTCTGCCTCCTAAGGAGCGAGAGGAAGAGGTCATCCCGCAAGCTAACTCGCCAAGCCATTCCAGGCACACCATGTTCGTGGCTTTGACTAACCGGAACCCGAGCTCGATCCTTGGCTCGCATTGCACTAGACAACCCGCAGGTGATGAGCCAGACCCCCCCACTTGCTATGTAGTAGAGGAGGCTCCTCCCGAGCCTTACTCCCCTTGCTATATAGTAGAGGAGGCTCCTCTCGAGCCCACCAAAGAAAACACAGAGGCAGAGCAAGAGCGCCATCAGCACAGGGCAAGGGTAGCAGACGCGGCCGTCAGTGAGGAGTCCAGGGAAAGCCACCATTGGGAGAAGCCTCCAGCAGAGGATTGGGGATACCTCAACCTTCTTTTGGAAATCAGAAGCAAGCTGGATGACCAAGCATTCCGCCTGGAGTGCATGGACCAGCGGCTAGATATGTTTTTCGCTGCACATTCTCGAGCATCGTCCAAAAAACAATGTCCAACCTGTGCGCGCCCCTACTCCTTCCCGGCTAGATGGAGGCACTCAGAGATATAGCACTAGCAGCTCGACTTCGAGGTTCATACAGGTTTTGGTGTTGTTGCTACATTTTTAGCTTTATGTTAGATAGATTTCAGGCTGTCTTAGTAATAGATCGAATAATCAGCTTCATGCTGGCGACCATAAGTCCTGGTTTCCTTCGGGCAGGATGTCTCTCTAGAAAACTTTGTTAAATTTTGTCAACTAAGCTACAGGGCCACATTTGGACATGGATGCCCAGCTGTCTCGGTTTCCTGCTTAGGCGAGACAGCTGGCATCACAGACAATCTTGTATTTTGATTATGTCAATATAACAGGTACCACCTTTTTATTTAAAAAAAAAAATACAAGGCTATGGTATTATTAAAGTATTTAATGAGGTATTATTAATAGTAGGTTATATGAGAAAGATTATTAAAATATATAATGATATTAAATTACTATCCTATTAAAGTACTATGATGATATAATATTAAAATACTATAAAATATAATATTAAAGTACTATAAAATTGAAGTACTATAATATTAAATATTTTAATAATGTATTATTAATACAAGGCTATGGTATTATTAAAGTATTTAATGAGGTACTATTAATTTTAAGTTATTATTAATACATATGATAAAGTATAATATGTAACTTAGTATTATTAATATTACATTATATAGGATCTTAAACAAGTTAATAGACTATATAAAGATGTTAAATTATTATAATATTAAAATATTATAATAGTATTAAGTTATTAACTTTAAAGATGTATTAAAGAATAAATTTTGATAGCATAGTGCTAAATTATCTTTAACGTATTCATAATATTAGGTTGAAAATGCTAGTTTAAATTCTAATAAAAGTATAATAATAATATAGAACTAAGGTATTTGAAGTGTTATTAACACGAGGTTATATAGAACCTTCATAAAAGAATAATAATAATATCGAACTAAAGTATGTGAAGTGTTATTAACACGAGGTTAGATAGAACCTTCACATTTATTAAACTATATAAATATTATAAAGATAAATTAATATTATATTAAAAAAGTATTATTAATAGAAGGATAATGTCAAATAAACCATTTTTATATTATAGCAATATTGTATTGATAAAGTATTATTAATATTATTTTAAAGACAAACGCAAAAATACAAAAATAGAGAGAGGATAAGCATAAATAAAAGGAAAATTTATCAAATGTCAATTAATCCTCAATTTTAATATATAATTTTTCTACAACATTTTTATCTCAAAAAGAGTAAAACTTATTAAATGTCAATTAATCCTCAATTTTAATATATAATCTTTTTACAACATTTTTATCTAAAAAAGAGTAAAACAAAATCCATAACTTAGTTTTTAGTAATAGTTAATTTTAATCCTCAATTTTAATATATAATTTTTCTACAACAATTTTCTCTTGAAAATAGTAAAACAAAATCCATAACCTAGTTTTTAGTACATAGCTAATCTTTTATTACATGATGAAATAAAATATCTTATAATGGAAAAAAGGGTCCATTTTCATATGGCCAAGCAATTCCCTATTTCGATGACATTAAGATTTTTTTTTTTTCCATGTGTGTTATATGCTGACCACCCTAGAAAATAGGCAACAATACTATAGATTTGAGAGGGTGAAGGAGGGTAATTTACACATCTCGCTACTGATATTTACTAATATCTTGATTCCATATCCAATACGCATTAGCCCATAAACCTTCGCTAATTCAATTTTCACAAAGAATTCCTTCATTTGGAATGTGTTTGGTTAACAATAATGTTAGATCTACCAATCCTCAAATGCGAATTAGTAGGAACATAGGGTGCAACAATAAATTTTACAATAGAGGGAACAATAAATTTTACAATAGAGAGATTTGTGTCTTGTAATAGATCAAAACCTCTATTCCATGCATTGGGTAGCAACGCAATATCAATGACTACCCTAAATTTAGTGAAATCTCTTTCAAATATTCATCAAAAGAATGAAATGATGCAAGACTTGATTGATCTATTAGAGGCTTTTTTTTCATGTATATCTAATCTATTTATCCCAAATAGATATCTTGGTTAGATATAATCATATATTTACTGTATCTCTATGATATTTACTATGTGTAGGCATGCAATTTCTTACCTAGAAACTCCGAAGAAATGTATAACACCCCTTAAATCCCTATAATAACCGATCTCCAAATGCCTATATCCTTACTTCAATTAAAAAATACATATCCTCCCTTTGATACGAAACAATATATTGACTTCATTTGTCACAATTTTAAAATCCCATTTATGAATGGACATGAAAGGATATTGGTCAACAAGTCAATCCTCCATGGGATCTATTTCTCATCACATAGCCCAAATCTCATAACAAGAAGTTCAATTCCTCTACAAGAATTCACAATCCATTATCCCTCTTTCCCCTCAACCTACAAGACAAAAGAAATGGGATTCCATTATTTGCTAAGCAATCCCTCAGGATATCCCACTTCCCTTCAAAGATCCAACACCAATATGGCTACAAAATATTTATTCTAGGATTCAAGAGATTATCCACGGTAATTAATTCCTCTTAATATCAACAATTACCCATGCAAAGAATCATAATCTTCCCATTGTTTTATGGAAGGAGTCTCCCATGATTTTGTTATATTATTGATATATCCATTTAG